>JAWQEG010005359.1:0-12500 GCA_033782935.1 Petrolisthes cinctipes
CTTCCTTCCTCGGGAGCCTTGGGGGGTGGTCCCACGGCGTAGATGCCGCCAGGATGGAGCCATTGCGGATGCCTGTCCGGGATGCAACACAACACCCTATTCTATTAAACACATTATTGAACACTACAACACACACAAACACACTCACCAACAACACAACACCCTATTCTATTAAACACATTATTGAACACTACAATACACACAAACACACTCACCAACAACACAACACCTCATTGTATTAAACACATTATTGAAGACTGTAACACACACAAACACACTCACCAACAACACAACACCTCATTGTATTAAACACATTATTGAAGACTGCAACACACACAAACACACTCACCAACAACACAACACAACACCTCATTCTATTAAACACATTATTGAAGACTACAACACACACAAACACACTCACCAACAACACAACACAACACCTCATTCTATTAAACACATTATTGAACACTACAACACACACAAACACACTCACCAACAACACAACACAACACCTCATTCTATTAAACACATTATTGAACACTACAACACACACAAACACACTCACCAACAACACAACATACACTCTCTGAGGGCACTGTGGGAAAGCCTGGTTCAGGCCATGACCTTCCTCAGGAGCTCAGGGCTGCTCGGCCAGACACCTTGACCAACTTCAACAACAACAACAACAACAGGACCCACAGATGAACAAAAAAAATAATGGTGTTCTGTTGTTGTTGCTTGGAATAGTTTGGAGGATTCAGTTACTCCAGATTTACCAACCAACACAAAACTCCCCATTAAATATTATACTGTATATATGTATCATGGGTTATAATAATAAAAAATATATATATGTTTTGTTCTGACAGTTTATTAGGAATTCATACATTATATATTATTTATTTACATGAAAAATAACATAATTGGAACAGTTTTGAACAGTGAAAAAAGAGCCTCTGGTTGTAGTACACCTTACGTGGATATATTTAATCTATGTGGGAAGATCTCATAAAAATCCATTATTATATTCTAACCCTGTGGGGGGGATGGCTAATATTTACAGAGTATAAAGTCAGACACCTTGGCTAGAAGTATTGTTGTTTTAGGTTGTGTTTATTTTGTTTTAGGTTGTTTGTTTTGTTTATTGTGTGTGTTGTGTTGTTTTAGGTTGTCTTGTTTTGTTTTAGGTTGTCTTGTTTTGTTTATTGTGTTGTGTTGTTTTAGGTTGTGTTTGTTTTGTTTTAGGTTGTGCTTGTTTTGTTTTAGGTTGTGTTTGTTTTGTTTTAGGTTGTGTTTGTTTTGTTTTGGGTTGTGCTTGTTTTGTTTATTGTGTGTGTTGTTTTGTTTTAGGTTGTGTTTGTTTTGTTTATTGTGTGTGTTGTTTTGTTTTAGGTTGTGCTTGTTTTGTTTATTATGTGTGTTGTTTTAGGTTGTCTTGTTTTGTTTATTGTGTGTGTTGTTTTGTTTTAGGTTGTGTTTGTTTTGTTTAAGGTTGTCTTGTTTTGTTTATTGTGTGTGTTGTTTTAGGTTGTGTTTGTTTTGTTTTAGGTTGTCTTGTTTTGTTTATTGTGTGTGTTGTTTTGTTTTAGGTTGTGTTTGTTTTGTTTATTGTGTGTGTTGTTTTAGGTTGTGTTTGTTTTGTTTTAGGTTGTCTTGTTTTGTTTATTGTGTGTGTTGTTTTGTTTTAGGTTGTGTTTGTTTTGTTTATTGTGTGTGTTGTTTTAGGTTGTGTTTGTTTTGTTTTAGGTTGTCTTGTTTTGTTTATTGTGTGTGTTGTTTTGTTTTAGGTTGTGTTTGTTTTGTTTATTGTGTGTGTTGTTTTAGGTTGTGTTTGTTTTGTTTTAGGTTGTCTTGTTTTGTTTATTGTGTGTGTTGTTTTAGGTTGTTTGTTTTGTTTTAGGTTGTCTTGTTTTGTTTATTGTGTGTGTTGTTTTAAGTTGTGTTTGTTTTGTTTTAGGTTGTGCTTGTTTTGTTTATTGTGTGTGTTGTTTTAGGTTGTCTTGTTTTGTTTATTGTGTGTGTTGTTTTGTTTTAGGTTGTGCTTGTTTTGTTTATTATATGTGTTGTTTTAGGTTGTGCTTGTTTTGTTTATTGTATGTGTTGTTTTAGGTTGTCTTTTTTGTATACATTCTTTAATCACTTCAAACTATTACTGTACCATGTAGCGACTTCCCTTCCTCCTCCTTCTCCTCCTCCCCCTTCCCTTCTTCCTCTTCCTCCTTCTTTCCAGTATCTGTTCCTTGCACTTCCTCCTTCTTCTTCCCTTCTTCCTCTTCCTTCCACTTCCTCCTCCTTTTTCCCAGTATCTGTTCCTTCCACTTCCTCCTCCTTCTTCTTCTTCCCTTCTTCCTCCTCCTCCTTCCTCTTCCTTCCACTTCCTTCAATAAATTAACTCTACATCACTTCAAGCAATAACAGTACCATGTAGTGACTTTCCCTTCCTCCTCCTTCTTCTTCTTCCCTTCTTCCTCTTCCTTCTTTCTAGTATCTGTTCCTTCCACTTCATCCTTCTTCTTCCCTTCTTCCTCATCTTCCTTCTTCTTCCCCATCCTCCTTCTTCTTCCCTTCTTTCTCCTCCTCCTTCTTCTTCCCTTCTTCCTCTTCCTCCTCCTTCTCTCCAGTTCCTCTTCCTTCAATAAATTAACTCTACATCACTTCAAACAATAACAGTACCATGTAGCGACTTTTCATCCTCCTCCTGTTCCTTCTTCCCTTCTTCCTCTTCCTCCTCCTTCTTCTTCCCTTCTTCTTCTTCCTTGTACTTCCTTAATTAACTCTACATCACTTCAAACAATAACTGTACCATGTAGCGACTTCCCTTCCTCTTCCTGCTCCTCCTCCTTTCCAGTATCTCTTCCTTCTTCTTCCCTTCTTCCTCTTCCTTGTACTTCCTTAATTAACTCTACATCACTTCAAGCAATTACTGTACCATGTAGCGACTTTCCTTCCTCCTCCTGCTCCTCCTCCTTCTTCCTTCTTTCCTCTTTCCAGTATCTGTTCCTTCCACTTCCTCCTTTTTCTTCCCTTCTTCCTCTTCCTTCCACTTCCTCCTCCTCCTTCCACTTCCTTCTTCCTCCTCCTCCTCCTTCCACTTCCTTCTTCCTCCTTCTTCCTCCTTCCTCTCTTGCACTTCCTTAATTAACTCTACATCACTTCAAGCAATAACAGTACCATGTAGCGACTTTTCATCCTGCTCCTCCTGTTCCTTCTTCCCAGTATCCGTTCCTTCAACTTCCTTCCTGAGTTGGTCCAACATACGCTGCTCCTTGGCTAACTTCTTGGCGGCCTTGGACCTCTTCTTCTCCTCCTTCTCCTTCAGTTCCAGCGCCTCCTTGAATCTCTCGTCTCTGGGGTCGACGCGGAAGCCAAGGATGTCCCGCACTTCCTCGATCAGACGCTCCTTCTTCTCCTGCAATGGGTGGGGTTCAAAGTAGAGTTTCTGGGGTTCTAAGTAAAGTTTCTGGGGTTTCTAAGTAAAGTTTTAAGTGAGTTGTGGTTTGGAGTAAAGTTTCCTGGGGTTCTAAGTAAAGTTTCTGAGGTTCTAAGTGAAGTTTCTGGGGTTCTAAGTGAAGTTTCTGGGGTTTTAAGTAAAGTTCTAATTGAGTTGAGGTTTTGAGATTCTGAGTGAGTTGTGGTTTGGAGTAAAGTTTCTGGGGTTCAAAGTAAAGTTTCTGGGGTTCTAAGTGAAGTTTCTGGGGGTTCTAAGTGAAGTTTCTGGGGTTGTAAGTAAAGTTTCTGGGGTTGTAAGTAAAGTTTCTGGGGTTTCTAAGTAAAGTTTCTGGGGTTCTAAGTGATATATACTTAACAATACACTTAACAAACCACACACACACACAACCTCATATACACAGACACACACACACACATAACTACACACACACATAACCACACACACACACATAAACACACATACACACACATAACCACACACCCTCCCCCCCACCCCCACACACTACACACATAACACACACACACACATACATAACCAAACACACACACACACACACACACACACACACATACACATAAACAACCACACACACACACACACAACACACACACAACACAATCACACACACCCTCCCCACCACCCCCACCTCCACACAACAACAACACACACACAACCATTACACCACCTCCCTTCGTTCCACCTTACCTTGGCTTCCCTTGCTACTTGTTCCTGTTTAGCAAGGCGTGTGTTGAGGTCATTCTTCCACTTGTCCAGGTGGAGTAACTTGCGTGATATGTCTTCTTGCCTGGGGGGGGGGGGGGAAAAGTCTTATAAAACAGATCGAAATTTAAACTTCGATAAAAAAGTCTTCATTAAACGGAGGGAAATAAAAATATCTCATTAAACAGAGGGAAATTTAAACTTCGATAAAAATCTCTTTATAAAACAGAGAGAAATAAAAAAGTCTTATAAAACAGAGGAATGAAAACTTCGATAAAAATCTCTTCATAAAACAGAGAGAAATAAAAATGTCTTATTAAACAGAGAGAAATTTAAACTTCGATAAAAATGTCTTCATAAAACAGAGGGAAAATAAAAACGTGATAAAAAAATCTTATAAAACAGAGGGGGAATAAAACCTTGATAAAAATGTCTTACTTAAACAGAGAGAAATAAAAATATCTTATAAAACAGAGGGGGAATAAAAACTTGATAAAATGTCTTCATTAAATAGAAGGAAATAAAAATGTCTTCATTAAACAGAAGGATATTTAAACCGATAAAAATGTCATTATTAAACAGAGAGAAATTAAAAACTCGATAAAAATATCTTATAAAACAAAGGGGAATTTAAACTTCGATAAAAAAGTCTTCATTAAATAGAAGGAAATAAAAATTTCAATAAAAATATCTTATAAAACAGAGGGAAATTTAAACTTGATAAAATGTCTTACTTAAACAGAGAGAAATAAAAATGTCTTCATTAAACAGAGAGGAATAAAAACTCGATAAAAATGTCTTCATTAAATAGAAGGAAATAAAAATATCTTATAAAACAGAGGGAAATTTAAACTTCGATAAAAATGTCTTCATCAAACAGAGAGAAATAAAAATATCTTTATTAAACGGAGAGAAATAAAAACTTCAATAAAAATATCTTATAAAAGAGAGAGAAATTTAAACTTGATAAAAAAGTCTTCATTAAAGAGGGAAATAAAAATATCTTCATTAAACAGAGAGGGAATAAAAACTTCAATAAAAATATCTTATAAAAGAGAGAGAAATTTAAACTTGATAAAAAAGTCTTCATTAAACAGAGGGAAATGAAAATATCTTCATTAAACAGAGAGGGAATAAAAATTTGATAATAAAACAGAGGGAAATAAAAACTTGATAAAAATGTCTTCATTAAACAGAGATAAGAAATTACCTATAGAGATTTATTGCCTTCTGTTCCTCCTACCTTTGTTTCTTAGTAATGTTAATATCTCCTTATACAAAGAAGTGGATTAATTACCTCTGTTTTATTGCCTTCTGTTCCTCCTCCCTTTCTTTCTTAGTAATGTTAATACTTCCTTATACAAAGAAGTGGATTAATTACCTCTGTTTTATTGCTTTCTGTTCATCCTCCCTCTCCTTTTTAGTAATATTAATACTTCCTAATACAAAGAAGTGAATAATAAGTAATTATCTCTTTTCTGTTCATCCTCCCTTTGTTTCTTAGTAATGTTAATACTTCCTTACAAAAAAAAAGTGAATAGTAAATAATTACCTCTGTTTTATTGCCTTCTGTTCCTCCTTCCTTTGTTTCTTAGTAATATTAATACCTCCTTATACTGTACAAAGAAGTGAATAATAAATAATTACCTCTGTTTTATTGCCTTCTGTTCCTCCTCCCTTTCTTTCTTAGTAATGTTAATAATAAGTAATTACCTCTGTTTTATTGCCTTGTGTTCCTCGTCCCTTTCTTTCTTAGTAATATTAATACCTGTACTTCGTTTTCTTTACAGCATACAAAGAAGTGGATTAATTACCTCTGTTTTATTGCCTTCTGTTCATCCTCCCTTTCTTTCTTAGTAATATTAATACTTCCTTACAAAAAAGAAGTGGAATAATTACCTCTGTTCTGTTCCTCCTTCCTTTCTTTCTTAGTAATATTAATACTTCCTTACACAAAGAAGTGGTTTAATTACCTCTTTTTTATTGCCTTGTGTTCATCCTCTCTTTCTTTCTTAGTAATATTAATAATAAATAATTACCTCTGTTTTATTGCCATCTGTTCCTCGTCCCTTTCTTTCTTCGTAATATTAATAATAAATAATTACCTCTGTTTTATTGCCATCTGTTCCTCGTCCCTTTCTTTCTTCGTAATATTAATAATAAATAATTACCTCTGTTTTATTGCCATCTGTTCATCGTCTCTCTGTTTCTTCGTAATATCAATCATCTGGTGAATGGAGTGAGGATAGGAGACCTTTTCCCATTCCCTCGCTAAGGCCAACTCCTCTTTACTGGGCCAGGCCTTGGTTAGGTTAATACCGCTGGCTGAACCGTACCGACCCAATCTGTATCGTTGGTTCCTCAGACACTGCATCACTTCCTCGTCTTCCGTCAGTGGTTCTGGAGGCTGTAATGTGTTGTTGTTGTTGTTGTTGTTGTTGTTGTTGTTGATAATTTATATACATACATACATACCCGGTACATGTACAGTTGTGGTCAATAATAATCATCCACATATGGGTATCTCAAACAATTTACTGTCTAATGTTTTCACGTTCACATAATTATGATGTTATTGTTTTAAGTAGTGCGTGTCTGTGTGTGTGTGTGTGTGTGTGTGTGTGTGTGTGTGTGTGTGTTATTATTTTAAGTAGTGCGTAGCTGCTTGTAGTAAATTAAAAGATGGTAGTTAACGTGTGTGTGTGTGTGTGTGTGTGTTATTGTTTTAAGTAGTGTGTAGCTGCTTGTAGTAAATTAAAAGATGGTAGTTAACCTATTTATTGGAAAGTTTATCATCTAAGGAACAGAGGGAAGCTGTCAAAATCTTACGTGAGTTACCCCTATATGGATGATTATATTTGACCACGACTGTACATACAATTATACAACAGTACATACTTACAAAATTAGACATGTTAAACAATTTATACACACATACAAATTCAACCATATTAATAATTTTCACACACACACATACAAATTCAACCATATTAATAATTTACACACACACACATACAAATTTAACCATGTCAATAATTTTAACACACACACACACATATTCAACCATATTAATAATTTTCACACACACACATACAAAATTAGACATGTTAAACAATTTATACACACATACAAATTTAACCATATCAATAATTTTCACACACACACATACAAAATTAGACATGTCAAACAATTTACACACACACACATACAAAATTAGACATGTCAAACAATTTACACACACATGCACACATATGAAAATAAATGTATCAATAATTTACAAGCACACACACACACACACACAGAATTAGTTTTTTCAATTACATATACACATTTTCTGTCACTTTTATCAACATTGTGGGTTTTACAGTATAATATATTATTTTTTTACATTATTTACATTAACACACACCCCTAAATGCGTTCTTCATTCAGTAATAAGTTTCTTACATTCCAGAATATATATTTATTTAATTTCTCATGGTCTTTATTTTATTATTTTAAAGATTTTTTTTATTTACCATTAGTACAATCACGAGCATTATAATAAGTATACAGCGCTGGTTGAAGCTTTGAACATTCCACCAATTCACCCCCCTACCCCCACACCCCCCCCCATTAATACTTGCCTGGTAATGTTCCTTGTTATAATGCCAAGGTGTGAGCCTAGACTTATTCCTCTTGCGTTCAATGACGTCCTCGTTTCCCTGGGCCGACGATGGTGTGGGGTCCTGGGGGGGAGGTACGGTGAGAGTGGAACAGGGGCGGCAATCAGTGTGAGAGGTGATGGTGTCCACACTGCCTCTCACTCTCTCACTGCCTCTCACTCTCACTCTCCCACCACCACCACCACTACACAGTTGTCGACACATGTGTAATTGTATACTGCTTCGACTCAACATTTTCCTGTTAATATAATATAATACTCGTTAATGGGGGGGGGGGGAATAGGGGGGACAGGCTTGGGGGGGTGCAGGAGTAGGGTGACAGGCTTGGGGGGGAGGTTTAGGGGGGTGCGGGAGTAGGGGGAAAGGCTTAGAGGGGTGTGGAAGTAGGGGGACAGGCTTAGGGGGGTGCAGGAATAGGGGGACAGGCTTGGGGGGAGTTTAGGGGGGTGTGGGAGTAGGGGACAGGCTTAGGGGGGTGCAGGAATAGGGTGACAGGCTTAGGGGGAGGTTTAGGTGGGTATGGGAATAGGGGGACAGGCTTAGGGGGGTGCAGGAGTAGGGGGATGGGCTTGGGGATTTTTAGGGGTGTGGGAATAGGGGAACAGGCTTAGGGGGGTGCGGGAGTAGGGGTACAGGCTTGGGGGGGGGTTTAGGGAGGTGCGGGAATAGGGGGACAGACTTTCTACCCACCCCAAGCCTGTCCCCTTATTCCCGCACCGTTCACAATCGTCGCAAATTAATGTTTTGGGAGATATCACCACCCCCCCTCACTCCCCCAACTCAATCTCCGAAAACACTTAACTTTCTCCATATTTGAACTTGATTCGTCTCAAAAACACTACAACGCATTAAATAGAATTAGTTAGACCTCACCTGACCTCACCTAACCTAATCAGGACCGTGGCAAACTACCGAGACCTAACCTTGGCATAATACAGGGCCTGGATGTAAACATTTGGCAGCCATCTTGAATTGATATTATTATACTGGAACCAACAGCTGGTGTTAATACATTTGTGACGGAAATACCCAATAAGGAAATGACATACATGTATTTAGAAGTATATTGGACAGAAAAAAAAAAATGGGAGTGAATAGTTTGGAGAAATTGGGTATTTATTGAATGTATTACCGTTATTTACTAGTTATATATAACATTGTTTTATCACTATTTAGGACATTTTTAGGACAATTTTCATCTATGGTGTTTCTTCCGCTAATACCCACTTTGCCCATAATATGCCCATTTCCCACCCCTCATACAATAATGGGGGAGAGCGTTGGGAAATCGGGGTTTTGAGTCACTATAATATTATAATGTAACAAAAATAATATCAATTTTTATTTTCGAATAATATTATTAGGATTCCAATTGTTTTTGTTTGTTTGTTATTTACATGTTAATTGTCACTGTAAATTACTGAATGTTTTATAGTAGGGCGACAGGCTTGGGGGGATTTAGGGGGGTGCAGGAATATGGGGACAGGCTTGGGAGGGGGGTTTGGGGGTGCGGGAATAGGGGGACAGGCTTGGGGGGTGCGGGAATAGAGGGGACAGGCTTGCTGTCCCCTATTCCTGCACCCCCCCCAAGCCTGTCCCCTATTCCTGCACCCCCCCCAAGCCTGTCCCCTATTCCTGCACCCCCCTAACCCCCCCCCAAGCCTGTCCCCCTACCAAAATGCCCCAAGATGTCTTACAAGGCCTACTGTTAATGGGAAAGATTAAAATTAAGAAGAAATTTATAATAAAATAAAAATAAAAGCCGACTGGTTTGTATGGTACCTGAATGGTTGGTAGGCAAGGGTTAATTAACTTATTATGATGTTTATTTTGTTTTATTTTAGTGATTTATAGTTAATTGGCGTAAAACTAAGGTAATATAGTCTTCCAAGATATCTTTTATAGTGAATTAGTGATTTATTTTGCTATTAATATGCCGGAAACGCGATTTTATCAAGTGAAAAGTCCTCTGGTTGAGATAAGATAAAGAATATGTAAACAAATCTCCAAGGTACTATCTCGGACTTTTTATATATTGATTTACAACATGCATTTCACTTTATTATTATTATTATTATTATTATTATTATTATTATTATTATTATAGATTTTACAGCTTATCTGGGAAAATATAAAGTAAAGATATTATTAAAGAATTATCTCCCATCTCACGTTTAGAAATAGGAGGATCACCAATCATTACCTCCCCAATCCTAATCTTCAACCCAATCCACCCTTATCCTACTAACCCCCTTCCTAAGTTCCTAATCCTCCTTAAATAAATCCCCCGTACAATCCCCGCATATTATTAATTATCTTGAACTTGATATTGTTAATGATTTTGAACTTGAACTTGATATCTCATTAATTAATTAAAAAATGTATATGTTATTACGTTCACTCCAGGATACGATATGCATTATTTTTATATTTATATTTATGTATGGAGTCTATTTGCATATAATATATTAACATATCCCACCTTCTATTTACATATAATATACTAACATATCCCCTTCTATTTGCATATAATATACTAACATATCCCCTTCTATTTACATATAATATACTAACATATCCACCTTCTATTTACATATAATATACTAACATATCCCCTTCTATTTACATATAATATACTAACATATCCCCTTCTATTTACATATAATATACTAACATATCCCCTTCTATTTACATATAATATACTAACATATCCCATTCTATTTACATATAATATACTAACATATCTCCTTCTATTTACATATAATATACTAACATATCCCCTTCTATTTACATATAATATACTAACATATCTCCTTCTATTTACATATAATATACTAACATATCCCCTTCTATTTACATATAATATACTAACATATCCCCTTCTATTTACATATAATATACTAACATATCCCCTTCTATTTACATATAATATACTAACATATCCCCTTCTATTTACATATAATATACTACTAACATATCCCCTTCTATTTACATATAATATACTAACATATCCCCTTCTATTTACATATAATATACTAACATATCCCCTTCTATTTACATATAATATACTAACATATCCCCTTCTATTTGCATATAATATACTAATTAACATATCCCCTTCTATTTACATATAATATACTAACATATCCCCTTCTATTTACATATAATATACTAACATATCCCCTTCTATATAATACCTAAAAATATAATTATGATACGATAATAATAATAAAAATAAACTAGAAAAGAGCACCGTTGAAAATTTATAAAGGCATCATAAGCATCATAATAATAATAATGTTTTGTTTATGTTTTGATTTTGAAAAGTGTTTTGGTAAATTGGTAATATTCTCGGATTTTGACTACTTTTAGGGTTATTTATCAACTTATCAGGTATTTTATGATTACGTTTGTTATTTAAGTTGGATAATGATAAATAGTTGACCTTTGATTTGTATAGTTATTATTATTATTATTATTATTATTATTATTATTATTATTATTATTATTATTATTATTATTATTATTATTATTATCGACCTTTTGATAATATATATACAATTAATAAGGTAAATATTGAAAGAATTACCGTTATTGGGTACGGTTTTTCTACCTTCATTACCCATTTATTTAGACCTTTTTAAGACTATTTTCTTCTATGGCATGGGGCATTTTGGTAGGGGGACAGGCTTGGGGGGGGGGGCGTTAGGGGGGTGCAAGAATAGGGGACAGGCTTTCTACCCACCCCAAGCCTGTCCCTCTATTCCCGCACCCCCCCAGTCCCCCCCTCCAAGCCTGTCCCCATATTCCCGCACCCCCCCAGTCCCCCCTTCCAAGCCTGTCCCCTAGTCCCGCACCCCCTTAACCCCTTACGACTGCAATCCCAGAATAAGGCTGTATTATGCTACCACAAAAACACATCATATTTTAAAGTATGACACATGTTAAATATGTTCTTATGGGTTTGTAGAGATTGTTTTCACACACCAGAATATACAAACAGAAGTGTCCTATCGCCATCCATAAGCGTAGGAGAGCGCGTCAAAGTACGTAACCGGGCGACACAGACATACTATAGTTACCCACACAAAAAGAAACGGTATTTATTGAAAGAATTACCGTTTTGTAGCAGTGTTGCCAGATCCGGCTAGGTCCCAGTATTTTACCCCAGTCATTTATTGTACTTTATCACGATTATTTCCCGGTAGTTTGCCCAGGTTAGGTCCCGGTAGTCTGATGCGGTCTAGGTTAGGTTAGGTCAGGTCAGGTAAGGTCAGGCTAATTTCAAAATGCCCCATTTGAATATGCCCTATCTTGGAAATGGGGCATGTGTGGAGAAAATGCCATAGAAGAAAATAGTCTTAGAATGGTCTAAAATAGTGGGTAATGAAGGTAGAAAAACCGTACGCAATAACGGTAATTCATTCAATATTTACCAAAGAAACTAGGCGCTCGCTAGCATATTTTTCTAACCCGTGGCACCAATATTGTGGCTTCATGTCGCCCATGCAGTTATTTATGGAATATTAAATTAAGGCGTCAATCGGCCTCAAAAATTTGAGGCCGAAATTTTTTTTGCCGCCTTAAGGGGGAGATCGGTCAACAAGGGGTTAAAAGAATTATATATATATAATTATGTGGTATATTTAATCTATGTATGTCAA
>JAWQEG010005359.1:17500-27500 GCA_033782935.1 Petrolisthes cinctipes
GGAATATATATAAGAAGCTTGGGGGGTGGTTTTGGGGGGTGCAGGAGTAGGGGGGTGGGGTTTAGGGTTTTTTTTGGGGGGTTTTTGTGGAGGTTTAGGGGGTGCAGGAGTAGGGGGACAGGTTTGGGGGGGTTAGGGGGTGCGGGAGTATGGGGACAGGTTTGGGGGGATGGTTTAGGGGGGTGCAGGGAGGTTTAGGGGGTGCGGGAGTATGGGGACTGGCTTGGGGGGCAATTAGGGGGTTGCGGTGGGGTGCGTGAGTAGGGGGACAGGCTTGGGGGGGGGGGGTTAGGTAGACAGGCTTGTAGGAAATGCCATAGAAGAAAATAGTCTTAGAATAGTCTAAATAAGTGGGTAATGAAGGTAGAAAATAGTCTTAGAATAGCCTTAGAATAGTCTTAGAATAGTCTTAGAATAGTCTTAAAATAGTCTAAATAAATGGGTAATGAAGGTAGAAAATAGTCTTAGAATAGTTTTAGAATAGTCTTAGAATGGTCTGAATAAGTGGGTAATGAAGGTAGAAAATAGTCTTAGAATAGTCTTAGAATGGTCTTAGAATGGTCTAAATAAGTGGGTAATGAAGGTAGAAAATAGTCTTAGAATGGTCTAAATAAGTGGGTAATGAAGGTAGAAAATAGTCTTAGAATGGTCTAAATAAGTGGGTAATGAAGGTAGAAAATAGTCTTAGAATGGTCTAAATAAGTGGGTAATGAAGGTAGAAAATAGTCTTATAATGGTCTAAATAAGTGGGTAATGAAGGTAGAAAATAGTCTTAGAATAGTCTAAATAAGTGGGTAATGAAGGTAGAAAATAGTCTTAGAATGGTCTAAATAAGTGGGTAATGAAGGTAGGAAAACCGTACGCAATAACGGTAATTCTTTCAATAGTTATTTACTTATTAATTGTTTTGAAATGTATTTATTCAGTGTATTTAATTTTGTATTTGTATTTATTCACTGTATTTATTCCTGTATTTATTCACTGTATTTAATTTTAGAGTGAGTCATTGTATCAATAATTAACTTACAATGTTTGCCAATCACTGTATTTATTTTTTGAAATGTATTTATTCACTGTATTTATTTTTGTATTTGTATTTATTCACTGTATTTATTTTTTGAAATGTATTTATTCACTGTATTTATTTTTGTATTTGTATTTATCACTGTATTTATTTTTGTATTTGTATTTATTCACTGTATTTATTTTTTGAAATCTATTTATTGACTGTATTTATTTTTGTATTTGTATTTATTCACTGTATTTATTTTTTGAAATGTATTTATTCACTGTATTTATTTTTGTATTTGTATTTATCACTGTATTTATTTTTGTATTTGTATTTATTCACTGTATTTATTTTTGTATTTGTATTTATTCACTGTGTTTATTTTTGTATTTGTATTTATTCACTGTGTTTATTTTTGTATTTGTATTTATTCACTGTAATTATTTTTGTATTTGTATTTATTCACTATATTTATTTTTGTATTTGTATTTATTCACTGTATTTAATTTTTGTATTTGTATTTATTCACTGTATTTATTCCTGTATTTATTCACTGTATTTATTTTTGTATTTGTATTTATTCACTGTATTTATTTTTGTTTTTATTCAGTGCTGATGGCTGAGAATGAAAGGAATTTACAGAGAGTGGTGGACGAATTTCAGTCTGTGTGTAAACGAAGGAAACTGAAGGTGAATGTGGGTAAAAGTAAAGTGATGGTATTTGAAAGAGCAGAAACTGAAGTGATTGACTTTGCTACACCTTACAGAGTGGCTGTACCAACTGGGACGAAGTGTGAGATAACTCTGAGGGGTGAGAGGATGGAGGAAGTGATGGAGTTTAAGTACCTGGGTACAGTTATGTGTAAACATGGAAGTATGGAAGGAGAAATTAGGGAGAGAGCAGTGAAGGGTAGACAGGTCATAGGATGTGTGTGTGTGTGTGTGTGTGTGTTAGAGAAATTAGGGAGAGAGCAGTGAAGGGTAGACAGGTCATAGGATGTGTGTGTGTGTGTGTGTGTGTGTTAGAGAAATTAGGGAGAGAGCAATGAAGGGTAGACAGGTCATAGGATGTGTGTGTGTGTGTGTGTGTGTGTTAGAGAAATTAGGGAGAGAGCAATGAAGGGTAGACAGGTCATAGGATGTGTGTGTGTGTGTGTGTGTGTGTTAGAGAAATTAGGGAGAGAGCAATGAAGGGTAGACAGGTCATAGGATGTGTGTGTGTGTGTGTGTGTGTGTTAGAGAAATTAGGGAGAGAGCAGTGAAGGGTAGACAGGTCATAGGATGTGTGTGTGTGTGTGTGTGTGTGTTAGAGAAATTAGGGAGAGAGCAGTGAAGGGTAGACAGGTCATAGGATCACTGGGGAGGATTATGAAGGGTAGAAGTGTGAGTATGGAAGTGAAAAGGGGACTACGAAATAGTATAATCCTGCCAACACTGACATATGCGTCGGAGACATGGACATGGAATAGGGCGCATCAGTCTAGAATAGGTGCTGTGGAAATGAGTTACTTGAGAGGAGCATGTGGACTTACTAGATGGGATGGAGAAAGTAATGAGTGTGTGTATGTATGAGATATGTGGAATAGGTGCTGTGGAAATGAGTTACTTGAGAGGAGCATGTGGACTTACTAGATGGGATGGAGAAAGTAATGAGAGTGTATATGAGAGATGTGGTATGAGTGAGAAGGCAATTGGTATTGAGTGTGGAGTGGTTGAGAGAGTGAAACGTGATACATTGAGATGGTTTGGACATGTGGAGAGAATGCAAGGTGAGGAGTTTTTAAAGAAGGTGAATGGAAGTGAAGTTGTGGCACCTGGTGTGAGAGGCAGACCTCCGGTTAGATGGCAGAACAGAGTGGAAGAGTATGTAAAGGAGAGTAATGTGAGGGGTAGAGTAGGGCTTGAACAAGTAAGGAGGGAGTGTTGGAACAGAGTGGAAGAGTATGTAAAGGAGAGTAACATGAGGGGTAGAGTAGGGAGTAAGGAGGGAGTGTTGGAACAGAGTGGAAGAGTATGTAAAGGAGAGTAACATGAGGGGCAGAGTAGGGCTTGAACAAGTAAGGAGGGAGTGTTGGAACAGGGAGAACTGGAGACACTTCTGCCGTGGCCACCCCCTTGGGGGGAGTTCCCGGAGGGAACGAGGCATCGGAGCTATAGATAGATAGATAGATACTATTTAATTTTAGAGTGAGTCAATACATCATTAATTAACTTACAATGTATTTATTGACTGTATTTAATTTTAGAGTGAATCATTGTATCTTTAATTAACTTACAATGGTTGCCAACATCAGAGTAATACATATCCCCCATAGACAGCTGGCCTCGGTGGTCAAACTCATATGCATACGTCTTCTTCCCTCCGTCAGCAGCGTTGGTGATGGAATGTTGTATGTAGGTCATATCATGGGCTAATTGAAACATCTGGTAATCCATTATCTGTACAGGGGTTAGATGTTATTAATTAGTTAGTTAGTTATTTATTTAGTTAGTTATTTGTGTTATTATTTGTTTATTTAAAGCGGTTATTGTTTGTTAATTGGAACATCTGGTAATCCATTATCTGTTGAGGGGTTATTAGTTATTTAAAGATGTTATTATTTGTTTATTTAAAGCTGTTATTGTTGTTTATTTAAAGCTGTTATTATTTGTTTATTTAAAGCTGTTATTGTTTGTTAATTGGAACATCTGGTAATCCATTATCTGTTAAAGGGGGTAGGTGATGTTATTAGTTAGTTAAAGATGTTATTATTTAGTTAGATAGTTAGTTAGTTAGTTAAAGATGTTATTGTTTGTTTATGTAAAGCTGGTGTTAGTTAGTTAAAGCTGTTATTGTTGTTTATTTAAAGCTGTTATTGTTTATTTGAAGTTGTTATTATTTGTAGTTGTTGTTATTAGTTAGTTAGTTAGTTATTAGTGTTGGTGATGGAATGTTGTATGTAGGTCATATCATGGGCTAATTGAAACATCTGGTAATCCATTATCTGTACAGGGGGAAGGTGATGTTATTAGTTAGTTAGTTAGTTAGTTATTTAAAGATGTTATTATTTATTTATTTAAAGCTGTTATTGTTTTTTATTTAAAGCTGGTGTTAGTTAGTTAAAGCTGTTATTATTGTTTATGTAAAGCTGGTGTTATTGTCTATTTAAAGCTGTTATTATTGTTTATGTAAAGCTGGTGTTATTGTTTATTTAAAGATGTTATTGTTGTTTATTTAAAGGTGTTATTATTGATGGGGTAGTTGTTGTTGTTATTATTAGTTAGTTAGTTATTTAAAGATGTTATTTAGTTAGTTATTTGTGTTATTATTTATTTAATGATGTTATTATTGATGGGGTAGTTGATGTTGTTATTAGTTAGTTAGTTATTAGTTATTAGTGTTGGTGATGGAATGTTGTATGTAGGTCATATCATGGGCTAATTGGAACATCTGGTAGTCCATTATCTGTACAGGGGTTAGATGTTATTAGTTAGTTAGTTAGTTATTTAAAGATGTTATTTAGTTAGTTAAAGATGTTATTGTTTGTTAGTTAGTTAAAGATGTTATTATTGTTTATGTAAAGCTGGTGTTATTGTTTATTTTAAGATGTTATTATTTATTTATTTAAAGGTGTTATTATTGATGGGGTAGTTGATGTTGTTATTAGTTAGTTAGTTAGTTATTAGTGTTGGTGATGGAATGTTGTATGTAGGTCATATCATGGGCTAATTGGAACATCTGGTAGTCCATTATCTGTAAAGGGGGGTAGTTATTTAAAGATGTTATTATTTATTTAAAGTTGTTATTTAGTTAGTTAATGATGTTGTTAGTTAAAGATGTTGTTAGTTAGTTTATTTAATGATGTTATTGTTTATTTATAGGTGTTATTATTTAAAGATGTTATTGTTGTTTATTTAAAGGTGTTATTATTGATGGGGTAGATGTTGTTATTAATTAGTTAGTTAGTTAGTTATTAGTGTTGTTGATGGAATGTTGTATGTAGGTCATATCATGGGCTAATTGGAACATCTGGTAATCCATTATCTGTAGAGAGGGTAGATGATGTTATTTAGTTAGTTAGTTAGTTAGTTAAAGATGTTATTATTTATTTAGTTAGTTAGTTAAAGTTGTTATTTAGTTAGTTATTTGTGTTATTATTTATTTAAAGATGTTTGTTTAAATTTGTTGTTGTTTATTTAAAGTTGTTATTGTTTATTTATAGCTGTTATTATTTATTTATTTAAAGGTGTTATTAGTTATTTATTTAAAGATGTTATTGTTTTTTTTTAAAGATGTTATTTATTGTTTAATGATGTTGTTAGTTAGTTAAAGATGTTATTGTTTATTTATTTAAACATGTGGTAATCCATTATCTGTTGATGGGAGTAGTTGATGTTATTAGTTAGTTAGTTAAAGTTGTTATTTAGTTAGTTAGTTATTTATTTAAAGATGTTGTTAGTTAGTTAAAGGTGTTGTTGTTGTATGTAGGTCATATCATGGGCTAATTGGAACATCTGGTAATCCATTATCTGTAAAGGGTTATTAGTTATTTAGTTAAAGATGTTATTAGTTAGTTAGTTAAAGCTGTTATTTAGTTAGTTATTTGTGTTATTATTTATTTATTTAAACATCTGGTAATCCATTATCTGTAGATGGGGTAGTTGATGTTATTAGTTAGTTAGTTAGTTATTTAAAGATGTTATTGTTTGTTAAAGATGTTGTTTATTTAAAGGTGTTATTATTCATTTATTTAAACATCAGGTAATCCATTATCTGTAGATGGGTACCTGCTGTTATTATTTATTTATTTAAAGATGTTATTAGTTAGTTAAAGTTGTTATTGTTTATTTAAAGCTTGTGTTATTGTTTTTTTTTATTTAAAGCGGTTATTACTGTATTTATTTATTTAAAGGTGTTATTGTTTATTTATAGGTGTTATTATTTAAAGATGTTATTTGTTGTTTATTTAAAAGTGTTATTATTGATGGGGTAGTTGTTATTATTAGTTAGTTAGTTATTTAAAGTTGTTATTACTGTATTTAAAGGTGTTATTATTTATTTATTTAAAGATGTTATTTATTTATTTATTTAAACATCTGGTAATCCATTATCTGTTGATGGGGAAGGTGATGTTATTAGTTAGTTAATGATGTTAGTTATTTAAAGATGTTATTACTGTATTTAATGATGTTATTGTTTATTTAAAGCGGTTATTATTTATTTGTTTATTTAAAGCTGTTATTACTGTATTTATTTAAAGATGTTATTGTTTATTTATTTAAAGATGTTATTTATTTATTTATTTAAACATTTGGTAATCCATTATCTGTTGATGGGGAAGGTGATGTTATTAGTTAGTTAGTTAAAGATGTTATTAGTTATTTAAAGATGTTATTATTTGTTTATTTAAAGCTGGTATTGTTGTTTATTTAAAGCTGTTATTATTTATTTAATGATTTAAAAAATAGTGTAATAATTATATGATGACTCACGTTATGAAATAATTATGGGAGAATTATTATTTAGCAAAACAAATTATTTCAAGGGATGAAATATTTTACCAACACAAATTATTATTACCAGATGAGAATTATTTCGGAACACAAATTATTACCAGAGGAGAATTATTACAAGAGATGGAATATTTTAGCAACACAAATTATAACAATGAATGAAATATTTTAGCAACACAAATTATTACCAGATAAGAATAATTAACCAACACAAATTATTACCAGATAACCATAATTAACCAACTCAAAAATGATTACCAGACCAGAGCAGATAACAACAAAATAATTAACCACCCGACCCGACCTTACCTTACCTTATTAAACTCATTATAGTTTTGCCGAGAGACGTTTTGGTCACCCAGATGGTAACGATATATATCCGTGGCAACCTTAACAGGGTCGTCATCAGTTAGTCCCTCAGTAAGACATAGTGACACTGGTCCAGCCATAGTGAAGTTGTCATTCAGTGTGTTAAGTAAACCTTCACTACCATATACAGCTGTAGGAATAATAGAATCGTATTATTGTATTAAAAACGTATTATAATTGTAATCGTATAAAAAAAATTGTATATTAATTATTTAAAATTATGTAAGCTTTCACTCCCATATACAGCTGTAATAATAATAGAATTGTATTAAAGACATCGGATTAAGGGGGTGCGGGCATAGGGGGGACAGGCTTGGGGGGGTTTAGGGGGGTGCAGGTTTTTTTTTTTTTTTTGGGGGGGTGCAGGTTTTTTTTTTGGGGGGGGATGCAGGAGTAGGGGGACAGACTTGGAGGGGGGGTTGGGGGTTGCGGGAGTAGGGGGACAGGCTTGGGGGGGGTTTAGGGGGTGTGTGGGGTGTGTGTTGGAGTAGGGGGACAGGCTTTGTGGGTGGGGTTAGGGGGGTGCGGGAATAGGGGACAGGCTTTCCCCCCCCCCCCCAAGCCTGTCCCCTACTCCCGCACCCCCTTATAAAAATCGTATTGGGGGTGCGAGAATAGGGGGGACAGGCTTTTGGGGGGGGGGTTTAGGGGGGGTCGGGGGTTTTTGGGAGGTTGGTGGCTTTTGGGGGGTGTTGGAGTAGGGGGACAGGCTTTGTGGGTGGGTTTAGGTGGGGTCGGGGTTTTTTTGGGGGTTCGTGGGGTGTGGGGTGTGGGAGTAGGGGGACAGGCTTTGTGGGTGGGTTTAGGGGGGTGCGGGGGGTTTTGGGGGGTCGGAATAATAAAATCATATTATCCTATTAAAAAAATAGTATTAAAATTGTTTAAAAAAAATTGTATATTAATTGTTTAAAAATAGTGTAATAATTGTTTAAAAATAGTGTAATAATTGTTTAAGAAATTGTATATTAATTGTTTAAAAATAGTGTAATAATTAAATCCTCTACGAACCGAGTGATAAATAATTATCCATTAAAATGATAAATAATTATACGTTAAAATTAAATCATCCTATCAATTAACTCAAGAATGAATTAAATCCTCCTATACTAATTAATTAACTCAAGAATGAATTAAATGCTACTATATTAATTAACTTAAGGGTGAATTAAATGGTACACAAAAATGAGTGAGAAATAATTATACGTTAAAATTAAATCATCCTATACTAATTAACTCAAGAATGAATTAATCCTCCTATACTAATTAACTCAAGAATGAATTAAATCGTACGAACCGAGTGAGAAATAAATACGCATTAAAATAATAAATAATAATAATGTGCTAAAATTAAATCCTACTATACTAATTAACTCAAAAATGAATTAAATCCTACTATACTAATTAACTCAAGAATGAATTAAATCGTACGAACCGAGTGAGAAATAATTATGCGTTAAAATAATAAATAATTACACATTAAAATTAAATCATCCTATACTAATTAACTCAAGAATGAATTAAATCCTCCTATACTAATTAACTCAAGAATGAATTAAATCCTTCTATACTAATTAACTCAAAAATGAATTAAATCCTACTACAGTATATTAATTAACTCAAGAATAAATTAAATCCTCCTATATTAATTAACTCAAAAATGAATTAAATCCTCTACGAACCGAGTGATAAATAAATACGCATTAAAATAATAAATAATAATAATGTGCTAAAATTAAATCATCCTATACTAATTAACTCAAGAATGAATTAAATGGTACTACAGTATATTAATTAACTCAAGAATGAATTAAATACGTTAAAATTAAATCCTATATATATACTAATTAACTCAAGAATGAATTAAATCCTCCTATACTAATTAATTAACTCAAGAATGAATTAAATCCTACTATAATTAAATCCTACTATACTAATTAATTAACTCAAGAATTAATTAAATCCTCCTATACTAATTAACTCAAAAATGAATTAAATCCTCTACGTACCGAGTGAGAAGAAGGCACCCTCATCTTTGGTAATGCCAGACATAAGGTCAACCGGGTTAACACGACCTTCCTTTATAAGTCTCCAGGGAAGGTCGGGTAGGAAGGTTCCATCAACACGGGGGTTAACTCTCAGAGGCATTAAGAACCAATCCTAGGGGGGGGGGGGGGTAGGATTGGGGGTGTTGGTTAGGATTGGTGGGGTAGGTAGGATGGGGTATTTAGGATTGATGGGTAGGTAGGTAGGGTGGGGGTAGGATTGATGGGGTGGGTATTTAAGATTGATGGGGTAGGTAGGATTGATGGGGGGTGGTTTAGGATTGATGGGGGGTGGGTGGGGTTGGGGGTTTAGGATTGATGGGGTGGGAGGGGGGGGATTAATGGGGTAGGATGGATGATGATTGATGGGGTGGGTAGATAGGATGGATGGGGTATTTAGGATTGATGGGGTGGGTAGGTGGAATTAATGGGGTAGGATTAATGATGATTGATGGGGTGGTTAGTATTGATGGGGGGGGGTAGGATGGATGGGGTGGGATTGATGGGGTAGGTAGGATTATTATTATCATTATTACTGCTGCTATTATTATTATTATTATTATCATCATTATCATTATCATTACTGCTACTATTATTATTATCATCATTATTATTATTATTATTATTATTATTACAACAACTATTATCATTATAATTACTATTACTATTAACATTACAAATATAACAATAACTTACATATAAATAATGTGTTTGATGTATAAGAGTACTATCATTACTATTACTACTATTATTATCATCATCATTATTATTATTATTATCATTATTATTATTATCATTACTACTACTACTACTACTATAGTCTTGCTCGCTTAAATTTACGGCTGTGGTGTGTCCCGCTATTTTGTACAGCGGCGCCACGTTTCCCCAACTTGCGTATTGAAACGGAAGCTATTTATGTACAAGGCATCACAAATATAATAAATTCAGATATATACAACATCCATTTGTGTATTTAAATGGATTAATCAACAGTAATCTTATTATGCATAAAACATTTATACAGTTACACAGAAACATGGCATAAATATTGTACAGTGTTGCTAAAAGAAATTGTAGTAACTTTTAA
>JAWQEG010005359.1:47500-105736 GCA_033782935.1 Petrolisthes cinctipes
GGGGGACAGGCTTGAGGGAGGGGGGGGGTTTAGGGGGGGTGCGGGGGGGTCTTTTTTTTTTTGGGGGGGGGGGGTTGCGGGGAGTAGGGGGACAGCTTGGAGGGGGGGGGGGTGCGGGGGGGGGGTGCGGGTTTTTTTTTTTTTGGGGGGGGGGGTGCGGGAGTAGGGGGAGTGTTGTTGTTGTTGTTGTTTTGTTGTTGTTGTTATTGTTTTGTTTATTGTTTTGTCGTTTTGTTGTTGTTGTTCAGGGGGGAGGGGGGTGGTACTATGGAGAATACGAAGGTGGGGGGGGGGTGGTACCATGGAGAATACGAAGGGGGGGAGGGGGAGGGGTACCATGGAGAATACGAAGGGGGGGAGGGGGGGTGGCACCATGGAGAATACGAAGGTGAGGGGGAAAGGGGGGGGGAGGGGGAGGTACCATGGAGAATACGAAGGAGGGGGAGGGGGAGGTACTATGGAGAATACGAAGGCGGGGGGAGGGGGGGGGGGGGGGAGGGGGGAGGTACCATGGAGAATACGAAGGGGGGAAGGGGGAGGGGGTACTATGGAGAATACAAAGGTGGGGGATGGGGGGGGGGGGGGGGGAGGAGGGGGGAGGTACTATGGAGAATACGAAGGGGGGAGGGAAGGAGGGGGGGAGGCACTATGGAGAATACGAAGAGAGGAGGGAAGGGGGAGAGGGGGGGAGGTACCATGGAGAATACGAAGGTGGGAGGGAAGGAGGGAAGGGGGGTAGTACCATGGAGAATACGAAGGAGGGAGGGGGGGGAAAGGGGGGGGAGGTACTATGGAGAATACGAAGGTGGGAGGGGAGGTACTATGGAGGATACGAAGGGAAGGGGGGAGGGAAGGGGGGGAGGGGGGAGGTACTATAGAGAATACGAAGGGAGGGGGGTGGTACTATGGAGAATACGAAGGGGGGTGGGAAGGGGATGGTACTATGGAGAATACGAAGGTGGGGAGGGGGAGGGTACCATGGAGAATACGAAGGGGGGAGGTGGGGGGAAGGGGGGGGAGGGGGGAGGGTACCATGGAGAATACGAAGGGGGGTGGGAAGGGGGGGGGTACTATGGAGGATACGAAGGGAGGGAGGGGGGGAAGGGGGGGTGTACTTTGGAGAATACGAAGGGGGGGGGAGGGGGGAGGTACTATGGAGAATACGAAGAGGGGGGAGGGGGGAGGGGAGGGGGGGTGGTACCATGGAGAATACGAAGGTGGGGGGGAGGGAAGGGGAGGGTACCATGAAGAATAAGAAGAGGGGGGAAGGGGGGGGGAGGTACTATGGAGAATACGAAGGGGGGGAGGTGGGGGGAAGGGGGGAGAGGGGGGAGGTACTATCTATGTAACCTTGGTATAATTTTGGTAGTTGATATTTTTAGCCACTTGTCATTCATTATTCATATCTTGTATGTACCCAAATGTATATGTGTGTGTGTGTGTGTGTGTGTGTCTCTCTCTCTCTCTCTCTCTCTCTCTGTGTGTGTGTGTGTGTGTGTTTGTGTGTGTGTGTGTGTGTGTGTGTGTGTGTGTGTGTCTCTCTCTCTCTCTCTCTCTCTCCTCTCTCTCTCTCTCTCTCTCTCTCTCCTCTCTCTCTCTGAATTTGTGTCTGTGTGTGTATGTGTGTGTGTGTCTCTTGCTGTGTGTGTGTGTGTGTGTGTGTGTGTGTCTCTCTCTCTCTCTCTCTCTCTCTCTCTCTCTCTCTCTCTCTCTCTCTCTCTCTCTCTCTCTCTCTCGACAACCACCTTGCCGTCGGTGAGAGAGCTTGTGTGATCTGTTTGAATTTTGCTAGCTATGCTGGGGGACATTTAGTCCAGTTGGGTTACCCGTGCCAGAAGGTAGCGTTATTAGGATCCTGACTAAGAGTTGTCAAATCTTCATGTTAATATTAAGTTTCACAACTGCTCTTCAACTGTCCTAACAAAAAAAAAAAAAAAAAAAAAAAAAAAAATCTTCATCACTTTCGATATAAGTTTTTATTGTTAAGGACCTCACCAGCTACCTTATGCCGTGTGAGAAGGGAGGCTTTGGAACCTCCTAAAACAACGCCTTTTAACGCTCACAGGTTTCGAAAGGGCTGAGATTGAAGGGATCTCAGGCGTGTGGGGTACGAGTAATGGAGATGCCCTCAGGACCCCCGTAGGTATTCTCTTAGATTAATAAGCCTGACCAGCTCCCTGTGGACCGTTCTTAGGTGCCTAAAGGCTCGACTGCTCTTTGGTGAGAGAGCTTTCGTGCCTTGCTGGCTGCCAGGCCAGTAAAAGATCTCGGATTAAGTCGTGGACATTTAGTTTTACTATTTGCTTTAAGTTTGGCCGCGGATGGAGGATTAGTAGGGATTAGTAGGACGACGGTTACACTTCAAGCACCCCTGTCGAAAAATCAGAGTCCCATTTACTTAGGACTCTTGTGCTGCTCAGTTGGGAGCTGCGGCACGATTGGGGCCGTCCGACCCAGGGGAGACCTTAGGGTTGGTGTGCTTGGCTCATAAGGTTTCTGTTGGCCGAACGACCGAAAACCTTCTGGAAGTAGGCGGATGAGACTTATGCGAGACCAAATCACACTACCCTTTCTTTTATATTATTGGTCTGAAATTGAATTAGAGCGAGATGACTGGTCCATCAGCAAGAAAATTTACATGTACTACATGCAAGGTGTACCGCTGGTGTGAGGACTTCAGCGGGAGGAGTGCGAGCGACCTAGACCTCCTCGAGTGTCTGCGACTTTTGCAAACTCGAGGAGAGGTTGATGAAACACATCTCACTGCTCACGAAGGAGAACAACTCCCTAAAGGAGGAAGTTCTCCGAATGGACTCGCAGAGGTGTGACTGCCATGTGAGAGACAAGGCAGTCCAAGGAGCTTCTTCACCGGAGAGCTCCACCACGGCGGTAAAGAAGAAGAAGAAGAAGAACAAGAAAAAGAACAACAAGAAGAAGAACAACAAGAAGAAGAACAGCAACAATGAAGAGGGAGAAGAGACTGCAGAAGGAAAAGAGACTGCAGAAAAGTGTGATGGAAAAGAGGAGGGGAATATGGAGAAGGAAGAAAAACCCAAGAAGACAATTGAGGAGGGATTAGAGGAAAGTGAGGAATCAAATAAGAAGGAAAAGAAAATGAAGAAGGAAAGAAAGACGAAGAAGAAGCAACCTGAGGAAGTGACGAGCCCGGCAGGAATTCAAAACACTCTCGGGTTCCTCACAAGGCATCTCGTGCTCCTACCAAGGAGAGGCCTGTGGATATACACATTGTAGGTGATTCCCAGGCACGAGGGCTGGAACCCCTAATGGCAGATCGCCTTCACACTTCTGTGAAGGTGAATTGTTTGCCAGGTTGTGGCAATGCTGACCTCCGAAAGGAAGCTGAGAGGATCCAAACGTCCAGATCTTCTGTCATTGCACTCATGGTGAGTGGTAATGACATCTACCTGAGAAATGGTAGAGTAGGCATGACCGAAGGAGTCCTCTCGGATGTGCTCGGTGCAGTAGACGACTGTGGGGTCAAAAACCCGCAGAAGGGTAGTTGTTGGCATGCTCCCAAGGAGAGGCCCTTTAGGGGACTGCTATGTGAAAGAACATTGCAGTAAATCAGCGCCTGGCTGATTTGTGTACTGCCGAGGGGGTGTTCTTTGTGGACCCCTACACCTCACTCTTTGGTAGAGACGACCTCTACCAGAGGGATGGCACACATCTCTCACTAAAGGGGAAAGAAGTGCTTTCCAAATTAATGGAAGACGCCGTCCGACGATGTCTCAGGAGCACTCGACCGAGCGTGGAGGAGAGCCCTCGTCGCTATGCTAGAGTGACCCCAGAGAAGACATTCGCTGAGATCCTGAAGAAGGATATCCCCAGCACTACCAAGACAATGACCAAACCGGGAAACGGAAGAGTCTAGGAGCCCTGCAGTTGGGGGTTCCCTGAAGGTTCTATTGTTCAACGCCAGGTCCATCCGAAACAAGTTTTTGGAACTGCGGGCCCTCGTTGCGACAGAGGAACCCGAGATGGTGGCCATAACGGAGTCATGGTTGAGAACCTCAGACAGAGATCTTGAAGGGGAATTCGTGATTCCAGGCTACCAACTCTTCCACAAAGATAGAGAGGACAGAGGGGGTGGTGGTGTGCTGTTGTATGTAAAGAACTCCATCAAATCGATGACCTGCAACATCACATCGAACCACGAGCTCCTTGAGTTGACCTAGAAATAGGCACTGCAAAATACAGAACCCTGCTGCTTTATAGACCCCCTGGACAACTCAATGAGATGGACAGGGACCTATACCAGTTGCTGGGTGAACTAGTGGACGGCAGGGTGTGCATCCTTATGGGGGACTTCAACACACATGTTGACTGGGAAACCAGAGAGCCCTCTGCCGAGAACACACCACTCTTGGAGTTTGTAAATGATGAATTCCTCACTCAATGGGTAAGGGA
The DNA here is from genome assembly GCA_033782935.1 of Petrolisthes cinctipes. Lineage (NCBI taxonomy): Eukaryota > Metazoa > Arthropoda > Malacostraca > Decapoda > Porcellanidae > Petrolisthes > Petrolisthes cinctipes. The sequence continues at coordinate 51,929 of JAWQEG010005359.1, forward strand.
GCCAACAAGAGGTGCTAACATACTCGACTTGGTCCTCACCTCCGAGGATGACATCATTCAAGACCTCTCTGTAAATGAAGAAATAGGTGGAAGCGACCACAAGCTTATAAGATTTTCAGTTAAGGTCCCTAATATGAGTCCGTGACCCCGGTGCATAGAAAATTAGACATGGGGAGAGCGGACTTTGCAGGTCTTCGTGAAGCGTTGCTGAAATGGAACTAGAGGAGGGAGAGAGTGCTGATGATCTGTGGAGGTCATTCTTGTCTTCCTTCATGGAACTTCAGTCGCGCTTTATTCCTCTGAAGGGAACAGGTCAGAAGTTCATTCAACCGAGGTTTAATCGGGAAATCCGTAACCTACTGAGGGAGAGGAGAACTGCGTATCGTCGAGCGAAGGCATCTGGGGACTTTGACGGTCATAGAAGACTGAATCGAAACGTGAAGTCCAAAATAAGGGCGGCTAAGCGTGCTGAGGAGGTCCGTGTGGCTAGACTCTGCAAAGAGAACCCCAAGGAGTTTTTCAGTTATGTGAATGGCCGTAAACCAATCCGACGCAGGATCGGTCCCTTGGTGAATGAGGATGGAGCATTGATGCACTCTGATGCAGAAAATGCTAACCTCTTAAATGAGTACTTCTCTTCAGTGTTCTCTGAGGAGAGTGGTCCCATTCCCGAACCTTTGGACTCCTTCAGTGAGAAGTTGGAGTCAATGGTCTTCACCCAAGAAGAAATCGAGAGAAAAATAATCGAATTAAAAGCAAACAAGTCCCCCCGGTCCGGATGGGTTCTTACCTAGAGTGTTGAAAGAAGTGCATGGTGAAGTATCACGGCACCTGTGCATGGTCTTCAACAGGGTAATCCAGACTGGATGCGTTCCTAGAGACTGGCGTGAGGCAGAGGTGACTCCTATCTTCAAGAAGGGAGATGCTAGCCAACCGTCAAACTACAGACCCATCAGTTTAACCTCGATAGTCTGTAAACTCATGGAGAGCATCATGGTGGAAAAAATAACAGCACACTTTGAATCAAATTTGCTACTGAGGGGTTCCCAGCATGGGTTCCGGCAGCACCGGTCATGCCTCACAAATCTGGTGGAATTCTTCCATTTTGTTTTCAGTGAGAATGATCGGGATAAAGCGGTCGATGTTGTCTACTTAGACTTTCAGAAAGCCTTTGATAAGGTACCCCACCGCCGTCTCCTTCGGAAAGTGCGTGCACTGGGCATAGACGGAAATGTGGCAAATTGGATAGAGAACTGGCTAAGTGACAGACGGCAGCGGGTGGTAGTGAATGGACAGGCTTCAGAGTGGGTGCCCGTTACTAGCGGTGTTCCCCAAGGTTCTGTTCTGGGACCACTACTGTTTATCATCTATGTTAATGACGTGGATGGTGACATGGTTGCCAAGATTTCCAAATTCGCCGATGATACTAAGCTTGGTATGAATGTCGCGAAAGAAGGAAATACTACCCGCTTACAAGAAGATCTTAGGAAGATCGGGGAGTGGTCTGACACGTGGCAAATGCCATTTAACGTGAACAAATGCAAAGTTATGCATATAGGCCACAGAAACCCCCGAACAGAGTATAACCTTAAGGGCAATGCTCTCGTAAGCACTGATACTGAGAAAGACTTGGGTGTAACTATCACCAGTGACCTCAAGTTCTCAAAGCAGTGTATTGAGGCTGAGAAGAAAGCCCAAAGGATGTTAGGGTACATAAAGCGACAGTTTGGATACCGGAACAAGGAGATAGTACTTTGTCTGTACAATTCCCTTGTCCGACCGCACCTGGAGTATGCAGTCCAGTTTTGGAGTCCTTCTTACCGAAAGGATATCGCGAGATTGGAACGAGTGCAAGCCAGGGCAACCAAACTTATACCCTCTCTTAGACACAAGAGCTATAAAGATCGGTTGGTAGAACTCGACCTGTTCTCTTTGGAAACCCGGAGACTGCGTGGTCAGCTTATCGAAGTGTTTAAAATACTACGAGGCTTTGACAATGTAGACTACAGGGACATTTTCCAACTCAGTGAGGGCACAACCAGGAATCATGGCTACAAACTTGAACTGAAGCGATACAACCGTGATCTGTGTGGTAAGTTCTTTACATATAGCATCTGCGGTACTTGGAACGCGCTTCCTGCTGATGTAGTCAACAGCAACTCTGTGGATCAGTTCAAGTCCAGATTAGACAAAGCCTTAAATCACCGTCTAGGTGTTTAAGCCGTTGTGCGAGTGTTCCTTGATAGTTTCACATAACACATTCGAGGATGGTCGCCTACTTGCGCAACCAAACCCACAGGTACCCTCTTTGTATGGATCGTAAGGTCCCCTAGGGTACTTCTTTTCCTTGTAACTCCTTGTAACTCTCTCTCTCTCTCTCTCTCTCTCTCTCTCTCTCTCTCTCTCTCTCTCTCTCTCTCTCTCTCTCTCTCTCTCTCTCTCTCTCTCATTGTTTTTTCTTTTACTTTTTCTTTTTTCTTTTTTGTTAAAATGGGCCTTTAAGCCTATGGATTACGAAGGTTATAAATACAAGACAAACATAATACCGTCTTGGCCTTGGACAGTGTGGAGGGTGATGGTTTTCAAAGCCATAATATACACCACATGAGATTATTTATGGTTTAACACTAACTGGCAGCTAGAGTAAGGAGATGGGGGAGTTTTGGGGTTGATGTCGGGGTAGACCAGGTCCCAGAATTCTGATCCCCGTCCTCACTGTGTCCAAAGTAGAGGGGAGAAAGAAGAAGTAACCCCTGCAAGGAATTTAGTACGCGTGACTGTACCTGTCTCAAGTGTCTATAGGAATGGGGCCTTCATTCTCAATAATCTGCTCCAGCAGCGATTCACAAATGACAAACAGGCACTGATTGATATGAAGTATCCAAAGATAATATTGGTAACAGTATACAGACTTACAATTTTGGTCTGAAATGCTTCAGTGGGACTTTTACGTGGTAATCAATGTGATAAAATCTGATGTTTATAAGTGTAAGTTACCCATTAATTTTTTGTATGATATTTCATATACACAGTAAAGCTTTAGTGATTAACCCAAATTAATGGTTAATTACCTTTCCCTGTGGTTGGTAAGCCTTTCAAGTTTTGATTGATATGCCACAATATATGTTCTTGTTGTCGTAAAACACATGCACCCACTCGCACATAAACTCTCACACACGTGCGACCACACAGAAGTACAACATTCCTTTGGAGAGAGAGAGAGAGAGAGAGAGAGAGAGAGAGAGAGAGAGAGAGAGAGAATGATCAGAAGGAAGGAGACTCAAGTGGAGGAAGGAGGGAACAGGCGGAAGAAGGAAGTGGGCTGGTTGAATGGGTAGGTTCAGGAAAGAAAGGCATGAAGAGGGAAGAGGGAGATAGTTAAAGGAAGGAGAGGCCTGGTGGTGGAGAAAGGAGAGTAGATGGAAGAAAATGGCAGGTGGAGGAAGGTGAAAAAAAGAGGCATGTGAAGGAAGGAATGGAATAGTGTTGAAAGGAAGGAGGAGAAGGAGGAGGGGCAGGTAAACTCAAGAGAGGCTGTTACGATATATGGAGGGGCCCAAGTAGAGGAGCAAGAGGAGGAGGAGGAGGAGGAGAGGAGCCCTTGAGAGGATTTAGAGAGGCATATGAGATACTCAAAAGGTGTGGAGGGGAGAGAAGAGGGTCAAGGAAGGGGGGAGTGGAGTCGAGTGGCCAGTGGGGTGAGTGGGTGGGTGGATGAGTGGGGTTATGGGGGTCGATGCCAAGAAAAAAGTATAATAGGATAATGCGTTTCCCTGCCTGACATAAATTGTACTGTTGTTACGCTACGTCACTTGTGTAATAGTCAGTTATTGTACTCTAACACGAAAAAAGAAGTGGACATTTATGGAAACTTGGAAAAGGAACGAGCGACTACAGTAGACTAAAAATAATTAATGTATGATAATATTATGAGCATCATTGTTTTTAAGGGAAGAATCTCTTGTTGGTGACTTGGATAGGTACTGATTCCTCTAAATTATACGATCTTACTGTTCTCTGTTTTGTTGTGATTTTTGGAGGAATCAATTTGGAGTCAAGAGAGTATCACAATTGCCAGTACTAGGAGTCAGAGCAGCACACAAAACTAGCTTGAGGAGATAGGCGGCTATGGACGAATTGGAGTTCAATTAGCCCTCCAAACAACGCAACAAAACGGTTCCCACGCTGTTGCACTGAGGCAGTCTGTTTCCCTGCAGAGTTTGAAGGAATAAGCAGCCCTCCAATTCTATCTTATTAGTTGGTTCCATTATTCAGGGTTTCATTATGGCATGTAATTGTGTAGTGAGTTAAGGTTCTGATACATGCAAGGATGCTATAAATCAGTGAGGGTTAGAATCTCAGGCTTTCTTACTGTGCAAATCATGAATCTGGGTAGCCCCCTTAATATAATTGCCTATTCATCTTATTTTAGTGCTGATGGCGTATAATTCCTATGGTTGTGAGTCGATTTGAGAGGATCTAAACATTTGGGGATGGCATTGACGGACTGCGAATGGCATGGACGAGTCCACGAGAAACGTCTGGGGTTTTTCCGAGGTTTCCTAATGGGTCTTGCTGTTCGTTAAGTATCCTGGCTACGCCGACACGTCAAGAAAATACTCCCTACATCGTCGTCAACTCATAACATAGAAAATGCCCGACAATATTCTAAGATGATGTAAGTGACAGTGTAGCTACCCTCTCCTGATAGTGACGTGCATATCTTAGGTGTCGTCATCTGGTGGGATAGAAGAGAAGCTACCAACATCACCACGAAGCTCCACTGTCTCATCTAGTGCGACACCCAATAATCTCGGGGCCTCGCAAGAGTCACAGGCTACTGACAGCCTACAGTCCCGAGGTTGAGGTATAAAGATGAAAAATATATACCGGTATATAAAATAAAATAAAATAAAAATGTAGCGATCTGAGATCAGAAAAATTGAAATTAAAAATTTAAAATTAAATATGAAACTCTTACAAACGTCAAAAATTTACTCTGTCATCCAAAAGAAAATTGCCAACCATGCACCAGTGTCCATTAGGCCATGCAACATTAGGCCATGCAACAAACACCATTACATGAAAACTAATGCTATCACATAGTGTGATTTTTTCCTAGTGAAAATACACCGATTATATTAAAAGTAGTGTAAATATTTGGCGTAGTTTTCTTGGATTGTACTACATTTACCGTAAGGTCCAAGGAATGGTGTGACAGAGTGGGTACAGCTGGTCACACTTCCGCGAGCATATTCTCGTTCTGTGATACATTATAGTCTAGCCACGCCCCCTTGGTTGGTTACGTTAGGTTAGGTCGAGATGGGTGTTAATTTGACATTATTGGTAATTTTTCGTGGGAAACACATTGAGAATATTTTCTAATAACAGCCTGTTGTATTGAATGTTTGGTATTTTATTATTAATGGTTCGAGCTCACTATAGTGTTTCGAGGTTAATATCTCGGCCAACGTTGACAACACTGTGTGGGCCTCGAGGGAGTGTGGCCAGCTGTACATTGTTGCCAGGTGGAAAAAAAAAAAAAAAAAAAATAGGATAGAAGGCACTTTTATTATTAGAATATGTAGTGTCTATTATTCATTATACTCAAGACTGTGTGTGTGTGTGTGTGTGTCTTCTGGTGTACGCTTGCGGGTTGCAACGCATAAAGACGTTGGTAGCTAGAGGAGAGGCGAAGTGGGGGAGTAATGGAGGGGAGAACACTGTGGTTGGGGGTAAGCAGGAGGGGGAAGGAGAGAGCACCGCAGCAGATTAGTTTGATGCCGAATTGTAATTTGTTATTGTTTAATAACTTGAATCATGTGACAAGGAATGTAGCAAAATACCACCATAAACATTTACGTAAATATTGTGGCTTGTTAGTATTGCGTAGATGATATGATCAAAAAGATTGTAAGTGGCAACAAGAGATAAAAAGTGAAGTAATGATAACAATACGGAGATGGCTGGAGGTACGAGGATAAGGGAAGTAGGGAGAGGGTGGGTGGGGAAGAAAGAAATCGGGATAGAGAAGGTAGGGAGGGATGAGAGGGGGGAGTGAGCATTGGAGGTGGCTGGCAAGTGTAGGAAGGGAGGGATGGGGATGGGGAACACGGGGGATAGGTGGGGGAGGTGAACATAGTTGGTGTTAGTGGGGGGGGGTTGGGGGAGATAGACAGTAGCGACGTCAGACACACTTCACCGGCACACCAGTAACCATGATAACACTCTCTCCATTTTCCAACACTTAGATTACTATTATAACTTCCCAATCTGGCTCAGTGCTATTTTTGTGTTGACTCTGTGTTGTGGATGTTGCAGCGGCGGCGTGGTGTAAAAGGAACCAAGAAAGAGGAGAATGAATGAGAAGGGAGGAAAAGATGGCGAGGAGAAGTGAATTGGAGGAAGAAAAAAGACCGCCATAAGCTTGAAGAACCCTGTAGGACAAGGAATAAGATGATAAAGAAGAGAGACAGCAGACATGAAGGAATAAGAAGACATGAGGAACAGTTCAAGAGATGACGAGGAGAGACATTGAATGAAGGAAGGTTAGTGAAGTAAGATTTTGTTTCTAGAATGGAGAAAGGTTTGTTTCTATCACTTGTCACAATACCATAACTTTATGCACATGGCCAAGTAACTCGCATCAGTCTGGTGTATAATGTAAATGTACTGAATTTACATGATTTGATGATGTAATTCTTACTTAACAATGTATTTTTGTGATGTTTGATTGAAAAGTTGTTCTGAGTAAAAGGTTAACTAACAGTAAGCCACTGAAGTTGACCAGTGGGTGTTGGACTGAAAACGGGAGAGTGGAGAGGAGGGAGAGTATACGGGTAATATTAGTCGGACCAGCAAGGCAGGGAAGGAGTGGTGGGGGGAGGGGAGAGCATCGGAGACACCACACACATCATGTGACTGACACTCCGTTTTCCTTTGTTATACATTATTAGGCTACTTCCCGATTTCGTTCAGTACTAACTTTGGTGTTGATGCACTGCTCCGGGTCGCCATATGACCTCGCTGTTGCGGTGCCTAATATTAACCAACCAACCACTGCTCCGGGTGTTGCAGGAATCGTGTGGATGTTGCAGCGGAGTGAAGAGGAAGGATGACATGGGTGAGGAGAGGCTTCGATTGGAAAAAGGTTAGTGAAAATGTTTAATGTTTTCCTCGTCCATTGTCCTCAGGTCAGATTCCTCAACCCAAATTCTATAAGTTTGATCCTCTGAAAACGAGATAGAGGAGATAGCTACAAATGATGATGTATGTACAGATCTTTAGTCTGCATGAAGGACAAAAGACGGAAAATTGGATGGGTATCGAGTTCATAGTAATCAGGGCTATTATTAGCTTACTTAACGTTGGATTACTATATTTCATTTGACCTAGAATCTTTTCATTCAATTTTTGTGTTTATATGTTTTGTTTGCTTTGATGCATTGGGTGTAATAGAGATATATCGTTGCAAGGCCATTGCTAGCATTGATTTATGATATTATTGTATTTGATACTCATTCCCGATTATTAAATGCTTGATTTTCGTGTCCACGTTACTTTTTCGTGCATTTATCACATTTATATCATTAATTTGACACCGTAGGGGGGTATTGCCTGTAGTGATGTGGGCAGTACTGTAAGGGTTTTGGCGCCCCTTCGGCACCATCCACTCTTTTTCAGTTCTTCAGCTGTCCCACTTTTCTTTCTATTTCTTTCCTGCTTGCTGTCTCTCTATCATCTTCTTCTGCCGCTATATGACCTCGCTGTTACGGAACCTAATATCAATCAATCAATCAACAATCATTAATTTGAAATTTATAGCATGCCATAACATCACTCGAACTCATGTGCTGGGATATGGAAATAGTCACCACACCATAGTCTTATACAATACATAATGTGCTAACGACTGTACTTATAGAATAGAAATCCTTTGAATCGTTATATCCTGCCTCGTTCATTATTGTTTTGGTAATATTTCGGCGCAAATAGGATAGTGTAGGTAAATTTTCGACGACAGCAGAAGTTGCATATCACACCTGTGTACGTTATCAAAATTAATAATATTAATGAACTTTAATGCTATAATCTGATCCAGTTTCCAGCGGGACACTGTTTAACTTTTGCTATCTACACACGAATTAGTGGAGTGACAGTAGTATGTTTAACTTGGACAGAGGAAACGAGGTGATAAGAAGGGAAAGTGAAAGTTAGGATTAAGGGTTAAATAATTGTGAATCCTTCAAACTCCATGGGTACAAAACAAGACTACCTCAGAGAAGTATGGGATCTGTTTCGTAGCAGAGTTTTGGGAGAATCGGTCATGTAGGACAATAATGACTGTCAGCTTTCGTGTTCTTGTCTTTGGGTTATCTGATGACATCTGTACGCAGAACTGACGCTTATAATATTATTGCTCAGCATGGTTGGACGGTCAGAGATAATTAAGGGACCCGCTTTATAGAAGGAAAACTGAAGGCTAATAATCCCTCCAAAATGCTACAGAATAACACTTAACCTAAAGTATATTGTATTTAGTAGTAAAGAAGTTCATATCTTGGCATAGCATGGAGGAATCAGCCATCTTCAAGTGACTGACAGCATTACAGGCCATTTACATTAGACATTTGATTAACATAAATGAGTGAGTGGAGGTGCAGGTTCCTCCCCACTCCTCTTCCCCTTGAGATTGAGTCTGAAATGGGTACAGGACTGAAGTGATCAATGTCGTCGTTCTCTGGCCTGTCTGTCTCTTTGTCTCTATCCTGCTCTTCACTCTGACTGGCCAATTTTCCACCTCCGTCACACCTCTCTTCCTATGATCAATGTCTTTCTATGAACAATGTCTTTTTGTGATTAATGTCTTCCTGTGATCAATGTCTTCCTCTGATCTATGTCTTATTGTGATAAGTGTTGTCGCCCTCTGTCATGTCTCATTGTCTCAGTTTTGCTCTTCACTTCTCTGATTACCTGATTATCTACCCCCTTTCACCATTTCTTACTGTGACATGACCGTCGTCCCCTGTCCTGCTTTGGAGAGAAAAATTTACACAATAGTCCTCAGCCGTTGTTTAAGAGGCATCGGTCCTTTGCCCGTATTATGTAGTCACTTCTGTATCATCGTCACCCTCTACAATCTTCGTCTCCGCTGTCGCATATTATGACGGTATTCTAGTTTATTACACAACTTTATACTTGTCTGCATGCATGTAACTATGAATAAATCTGTGTACAGTATGATTGTGATTGTGTGTTATTACGCAATCGTGTGTTATTGAGGGTTCATACGTTTGAACGATACCGTGCTGAGAGAGAGTTCATACATTCGAACGGTACCGTGGTTGAGCATGGTCGGCCAGCCGCGGAGGAATACTTTGGCTTGCCAGCCGGTAATTATCAGTTTTATTGTATTTAACACACCATCGCTTCATTTGTTTTTCCTATTGCCTTCCTATGTTCGTTTGGTTGTGGGGCGTACCCCAGCGAGGCTGGGTTGAGTAAAATTTTATTGGTGGAGAAGTTATTGACTGATGTTGTCCTGGAGATTGGTGAATTGTGGCAACTCCCTCCAGATATATACTGGCATTTCCTTGTACACTCGCAATCCAAAATTTGTATCCAGGTCGTGTTGAAGTTTCGAATCATTTGACAGTGAACCAATTACAACGCTTATACTGTTTCATATTTGCTTGAGGTCGCTTAATACTCGATCAGGCTATTCGAAGCAGGCCTGGATACATATTTTGGAATGCGAGTGTAACTTTCATTTGTTAATAATATCCTTCATTTGGGTATTGAAATTTCAACATTGTTTGTTTAGTTTGTTCTTAAAAGTGAGAGTGGAGGTACAGTTACACTTGTATATACACAACACAACACAGACTAGTATATCCAGTAAGATTTCCTGCTATTCTACATGTTTTTTTGTTTGTTTTTTTAATATATAAAACTAGTGGTATTTTTGTAGGTGAGTGGGTGGAGACAATTTAGTCAATACAGGCGGTATTACCACAAATTAACACCACTGTGTTTTATTACTAGTGTATTGCAGTTGCACTAGTCTCCTTCGATATTGCTGTACAGTGTCGTGGTTGGCCGGATATTAGTGGAGTGCAGTTTAGAATCTGGGTTACACTTATGTGATGAGTCAGAACTTATATTGTGTTCCGTTGTATCATTGAGTAGTCATAGCCCATAACCCTGTGGACGGTGGCTTTGAGTGTTGTATTATTGTGTGGTTGCCTGTTCAGTTGCTTATTCCTGTGTAGGATTAAGGGGCTTGGGTGGTTATTCCCATGTGGGTTATAATGCTTACTGAGTCTTCGGTGGCGACCTCGTTTTATGTTGCTGAGGCGTAACAGTGTGTATTTTAGTGTGTATATCTCAGGTGTCCCTTCTCTGTCTTGCTGTCTGTCTCTGTGCTTGCATGTCGGTGTCCGTGTCTATTGTGTCGATCTGGATGACACAATTAGATCTTTGCATGTGGAGTTCATGTCTGTATGTGCAGTACAGGCTTCGTTCTTAATTATATTTTACTTTATTTAGTTGTCGCTTTGTTCTTCACTCTGGGTCATTCCTGTACTTCCTCCTCTCTGTCATTCCTTCACTCCTCTTTTCTTTCTATTTCTTTCCTGCTTGCTGTCTCACCTCTCTATCACCTTTTTCTGGCGCTATATGACCTCGCTGTTACGGCGCCTAATGTCAATCAATCATTCCTTCACTCAGTCTTTTCCCGGATCCTTAGTACCAGCCTAATATCTAAGACTTAATCTGTTGTTTGTGCATTAAATTTATTCTCTACTATAATTATCTTCGACTAGTTTATAATTTCTAAAGCCCTTGTTTATTGTGTATAATCCGCCCTTGTTAATAATAATCCATTCATATCGTCCTTCCATCTTTCTCCTTCACTACATCCTATCAACTTCCCCTTATTAATCTTTCCCTTTCACGCATTACCCTCCTTCACAGCCCCAATCTCTGATCATATTCCCGTAATATTCCCCTCCTATCGCTCATTATCCTTCCCTTATCTTCTCCCCTTCGACGAATCACCTTCAATTATCCCTCTTTATCCCTCATTCCTTCGTCCGTCCTTTCCTATCTTCCCCATATATTCTTCCTTTATTTATCATCCTTTGCCCCTTCTCCCTTCGTTTTCTTTTCGTATATTCCTTTTACACATTTCTCTTAATCACCAAGTACAGCATTTTTTAATTTTCTTTTCTTGGCAATTTCTTTTCATCCTTCTTTTTCGTCGTGGGCTGTTATCCTTTCTTTCATTATCCACTATCCTTCCTTTATTTCCTTGCTTTCCCTCAATACTATCATCCTTCACTTTCACTATCTCTCGCCATCCTTCCATTCACCTACCATTCTCTCCTTCCCTTTCTCTCATTCTCTCCTTTCTTTCTCTTACCATCTTCCCTTTCTCTCACTACCTTCCCTCTCACAACTAACCATTCCCTCCTTCCCTTTCTCTTATTCTCTCCTTTCTTTCTCTTACCATCTTCCCTTTCTCTCACTACCTTCCCTTTCACAACTAACCATTCTCTCCTTCCCTGTCTCCTACCATTCTCTCCTTCCCTTCCTCCCACCATTCTCTCCTTCCCTTCCTCCCACCATTCTCTCCTTCCCTTCCTCCCAAGACCCTTCCTTTCACCAATCGTCCTCTCCTCCGTGGTGGGTCCCCATTCATTTGACCCCTTTCCAGCCCCACCGTCCGTCCATCCATCCATCCATCCATCCATCCATCCATCAGACACACACACACACACACACAAACACACAACAGAACCAAGAGCCTCCCCCCTTCCCTCCCGGCAATAGGACATTCTAGGAACTTCCCGTCTCCCATCAGCTGTAATCACTAGGGATCACGTTTCGTGAGGCGCTCAGCAGGCCCCGGTAGTACCTCCTTGTTTTCTGTTATTTGTTTTAATTGTAGCATACATTTTGCATATTCCATACTCCTGTATATCATAAATTTTACTCCGGTCGATCATTTTGTTTCTCGTAAATATTTTTGGCAACTATGACAGCGGGAAATATTAAAGAGTTAGAGTTCATTGGTTGGGTGATTTGGAAGGCGTGGAGGATGGTGATTCCTCCATCTCCTCCGAGGAAACAGTGAGTCAGATCCCTGGGACCCGGCAATCAACACACGCCACGATACACCAACCGTTCTGGAGGGGACAACACACGATGAATGTTACACTTAAGTAATGAGTTGATGATGATAACGTTGACTAATGAAATGTACGATGAGTATTGAAATGTACGATGAGTAATGAAATCTACTTTGAATTATATAATCTGTGTTCATCTTACGTTAATGATTCAAGGGTGAACTGATTGATTGTCGACGTATTGTTAAGCACTAATATTGAATACTGAGATTTATTTGTGTTGAAATTAAGATCATGTTGTTGATGATTTAACATTGAATAATAATGAGGATTGAGAGGTAAATTATATGAAGCGAGTCAGTATGTTAATTAAAGCGATACCCTGATATTCAAGTGGAAAATTTGTATAACTAATTAAGGAGGTAAATATGAACATAGATAAATATATTATTTTATATTATAGAAGTGAAGAGACAGCTGATTACAAGAATAGATAAATTCATACATGATTGGCTATATAGATATTGGCAGAGGGTGAGATAAATAGATATAACTAGAAAGGTATAGATAAATATATATATAACTAGAAAGGCATAGATACATAGACGGATGCATAACTAGATGGTTAGTTGGAGATAGGTATGGGTAAATGGATGGTTAAACACAAGAGTTAATTGATAGAACTGACATAAAAAAAATCATAGTTACCTGTATTATTAATATTAGACAGACCGTAATAAAGGAGGTATGCAATAATAGTAATTAGGTATATAGAGACAGACAAAGTGAGGGTGGCACTACTTCAACAGTCGTATACCTCTTTAGATCCACGAATAGTAAAAAAAAAAGAAAGCTACAAAACAAAACAAACAAAAACACCACCAACTCCACTACCACGAACGTACAGTAGATGGACGAACACAGAAGAATAGATATAGACAGGGACAGAAGAATACATACACAATTAAGCAGACAGATAACGAGGGGGGCGCCAATTGTTCAGCTATGTATGTACCCCTTTAACTCCCCGTATAGTAAAAAAAAACCACACACCCACCACCACCACCACCACCCCTGTACAAGCCTAGATAGATGGAGACAAATGGATACAGATGGAGATGGGAGAAAGACATAGGAAATTTAATATGATCACCTCGTTTGGTCAGCTGTGTATGTATCCCTTTAACTCCTCGTATGAAAACCACCACTACCACCACTATTACTACTACACTCACTATTACTACTACACTCACTATTACTACTACCCCCACTATTACTACTACACTCACTATTACTACTACACTCACTATTACTACTACACTCACTATTACTACTACACTCACTATTACTACTACCACCACTATTACTACTACCACCACTATTACTACTACCACCACTATTACTACTACCACCACTATTACTACTACCACCACTATTACTACTACCCCCACTATTACTAATGCTACCACCACTATTATTACTACCCCCACTATTACTACTGCCCCCACTATTACTACTACCCCCACTATTACTACTACCCCCACTATTACTACTACCCCCACTATTACTACTGCCCCCACTATTACTACTGCCCCCACTATTACTACTGCCCCCACTATTACTACTGCCTCCACTATTACTACTACCCCCACTATTACTAGTACACTCACTATTACTAATGCTACCACCACTATTACTACTACCACCACTATTACTACTACCACCACTATTACTACTACCACCACTATTACTACTACCACCACTATTACTACTACCACCACTATTACTACTAACACCGCTATTACTACTACCACCACTATTACTACTACAACCACTATTACTACTACAACCACTACTACTACTACAACCACTATTACTACTACCCCCTAATTTACTACTACTGCTACTACTACTACTACTACTACTACTACTACTACTACTACTACTACTACTACACTCACTTCTACACTCACTACTACACTCACTACTACACTCAACTACTACTACTACTACTACTACTACTACTACTACAACCAATCCAAGCCGCTGTAGGGAGATAGATGAAATTAGGCACAGATAATGAGCAATGCATATAATTAACACCTACTTAAAATAGATACACAGGCAGACAAAGTGAGATCGGGGCTCTAGTAGCAGGCAGTCTAGCGTCCCTTTAGCTTTTCACAAGGACACACACAACACAACACAACACACCACCACCATGACGAGCCGAGAGCAGCAGCCTGGCCCCCTTTTGTTTTGACGGCAGCACTACGCAACTCTGGTAACTAAATAATGAGTGTGTGCTGCCTCCCTTGAATGTTAATGCCCCTGCACAACACTCGTCCATAAACACACACAGCCTTCTACCCCTCATTGTTCACTCATTGGCTGGCTGGCTTGCTTGCTGACTCACTTTCACTCACTCGTTTAGTTTTCTCACTCGTATATTTTCACTCACTCGTTCACTCATACTTACTCGTTCTTTTTTGTTATACTTTCAATTACTCATGTCACTCCATCACTTTTACTAATTCACTTCTATTCACTTACTTACCCATTCACTTGCTCCGTCAATCGCTCGCCCACCACTCTTTTAGTTTTTGAACAAATCAATCACTTAACCAGTCAAACATTCAACTACCAGATTCGGACAAGTTCTTTTCCACTCCTGAGATTTTGAACAAATGAACGTGAACTCTGGAACAACTATCTAAGCCGCGATGTTTGCCTCACTCCCCTGCCAAGTATAGGTAATGTAGACTAGAGGTTCAATATCCCATGGGAGAAGTATCGTTCGCGAATGTTATATCCCGTTGGTCATCCTTTTATTGTTTTTGCGTAGTTCAAAGACGATGTGTGTGTGTGTGTGTGTGTGTGTGTGTGTGTAAGTTTGGATAAAGTGAGCTGAAACTAAGTGTTTGTTGAACTTATTCGTCACCTCATGTTTCGTTTTCTAATATTTCTGTCATAGGCAAAGAACGTAAAAAGAAAGGCCAATACAAATGCCGATTGTATTCTCATGCGACTGTAACTGTTACCTTGTTGCCATTTCCGTCTATCTTTGGAATATTGTGCACAGTTTGCCTTCCAGCTGCCAGGCTATCACTCCTCACAAAAATACAATCTAACCCTCCCATGCAGTCCGTTCCTTTCCACGGGGGCAGCGTTTTATCTCTTGTCCCGCTGCGCCCGACAGTGAGACCACCAACAAATTTACGACCCCCCCTCCCCTCACCTCCCCTCCCTTCCCCAGCTCACAAGTTCTGGCGAAAACAAAACTCGTTGGTCGAGGGCGGATGTAAACACACAACAACAACGACGACGACGACGATGACTACGATGGTTTCCGACATCGTTTTGGTACGTCTGTCCTTTCCTGTCTGCCTCGCATGGACTCGTAAACCCAACGGCGCCAGTAGTGAAAATATACACCTGTGTGACTCCTACCCCCTAGTCTAGTCCCAATACCCCTCCAGTGTACGATTCCTCTTCCTCCCCTCCCCCATCATACCCCAAGTCTCCCCCTTCCATACCCCAATTGCCCCCCTTCCATACCCCAACTCCGCCCCCCTCCATACCCTATCTCCGCCCCCCTCCATACCCTAACTCCGCCCCCCTCCATACCCTAACTCCGCCCCCCTCCATACCTCAACTCTCCCCCCTCCACCATACCTCAACTCCTCCCTCATCCCCCATTTCCTTCTCCATCCCCCAGTTCCTTCTCCATCCCCCAACTCCTCCCTCATCCCCCAGTTCCTTCTCCATCCCCCAACTCCTCCCTCATCCCCCAGTTCCTTCTCCATCCCCCAGTTCCTTCTCCATCCCCCAACTCCTCCCTCATCCCCCAGTTCCTTCTCCATCCCCCAGTTCCTTCTCCATCCCCCAGTTCTTTCTCCATCCCTCAGCTCTTTCTCCATCCGTCAGCTCTTTTTGTACTCCAACTCCTCCATCCCCCGGCTGCCTCCCCACCCTTTCTCAACCTCCATCCCTCAACTCTTTATATTACCTTTTCTCCTCTTTTCCTACATATCCCTTACTTCCTCCCTCCTCCCTACCTCTTCTCCTCCTCCTTTCCATCCTTTCTCCTCCTCCTCAGTTCCATCCTGTCTCCTCCTCCTCATTTTTTCTCCTATTCCTTCTTCCTACCTTTTCTCCTCTTCCTTCTCCCTACCCTTTCTTTTCCTCTTCCTTCTCCCTACCCTTTCTTTTCCTCTTTCTTCTCCCTACCCTTTCTTTTCCTCTTTCTTCTCCCTACCATTTCTCCTCCTCCTCCTCCTCCTCTCTTTTCCACTCACTCCCTCACGATCTACCTCGTAAATTTTAGGCTTGTGTCCTGCCTCTCTCTCACTTTCTCCCTCTCTCTAAGAGTTTTCTATTTTTGCTACCATGGTTTAAATATTCCCTTGCCCACCCTTCCTTCCTTTTGCTATACCCTTTCTCTTATTTCTTTCATCATACACTCCGCTATTTTTGTATCCTCTCGTATATTTCCCTCCTACGTTAACGGTCTACGGTAGAGCTGGGCTGGAAGAGAAGGGGGGGGGGGAGAGAGAGAGGGAGGGATAGACGAAAGGAACAAAGCAGATGGAATTTATTGAATATGATGGCATGACGGACAGATAAACACACACACACGCACACAAAAGCACAAAGGAACAGAAAATGAATGGCAATACACAATCACTGACATGCATGCACACACACACACACACACACACACACACACACACACACACACACACACACAGATCCAGGGGGGTGGACACAATATACTCTGAGCCACAACAAAACTGCGAGCGACAATTGAAGGTGTATTGGACGCGTCACCCCCGGTCTGCGACAATTACTGGTAGGGGAGAGATGGAAGGGGAAAATGTGTGTTGGGGATGGGGGGGTGCTATGGGTAGAGGAGGAGAGGGGGGGGCTATGGGTAGAGGAGGAGAGGGGGTTATGGGTAGAGGAGGAGAGGGGGCTATAGGAGGAGGAGAAGAGGAATCAACGTGCTATGAGTAGAGGAGGAAGGTAGGAAAGGAGATATGGGTGGGGGAAGAAGGGGAAGGAAAGGATATATTATTGGTAGTTAGTTAAAGATGGGAGAAGAAAAAAAAGGAAGGGATTGAAGGTAGAAAGGGATACTTACAATAGATGGTGGAGAAGCTGTCAATCAGAAAAAAGATGGAGTTTGGAAGGAGAGGAGAGGAGAGGAGAAGAGGTTGGGGAGAAGGAAGGAAAGAGTGGTACATATATTAATACGAGGAGCATGAGGAAATTATTAAGGGGTTCGTCCAAAATATCTCCTGAAAAAGGCAGGATAAGCATTTCGCAGGAAAGCTGAAGAGGGATGAGAAGGGAGCTCGTAAAATGAAGAAGGACGGAGATGGAGGAAGGTTGTAATATTAAAGGGGGGCATCGCTGAAAAATTATGTAATGTATTTTAGTTGTTATTGATGGAAATAAATATGTTGATGGTATTTGTTGCTTGTCTTCACGTTAATTAATTCTCGGGCTGCCAGTAGGTTCTCAGTTTAATAAATGGTTCACAACATTGAAAGGAGTATACTTAAATATTGTACAGTATAACTCTTCGAATTTGTACCCTGGCTTAATAAAATAATTTACTTAGTCATGCTGTAATAAATAAGCCCGATAGTCCATGGATCAGGACGTATCTCACCTTTTGTGTTAGCTGTAAACACTTTCACAATCACAGGAATAACAGGAACATAGAAAATCAGAGAAATGAAGATGGGTGAAATGCTAGTAACAGCAATTCAGAGATGTGACAGAAATAAAAATGAAACAAACAGACATACATTGACAGACAAAGACCAAATGACCAGGCAGACAAGACAAACCAGACAGACGAGACACAGACAGACAAATTAGACACAGACAGACCAGACACAGACAGACAGATTAGACACAGACAGACCAGACACAATGACCTGAGAGTGAAGCAGCAGTAGCATCGTGAACCAGACAGGGAAGTTGGTAGCATTGTGACCAGACGGACCGGCAGGCTTGGCGTGTGGTCGCTCGGTAAAGCCAACATTTAACTGTGAACAACGACAGGCAGACAGGCAAGCACGCAAGCACAGGTGGGTCGGTAGGGTGGGAGAGAAGGGAGCCAGCCAGGTACCCTCACAAGCACGAGAGGGGTGGGTCGACAGGCAGGCAGGCAGGCAGGCAGGCAGGCAGGTTGGTAGGCAGGTATCCACATGCAGACACAGGAAGGTTGGCAGGGTGGGAGGGAGTATAAGTGGTGGACAGGTATCCATATAACTACAATTGGAAAAATGGATGAACACTGACAGGGGAGAAAAGTCAGAATAATATAGGCATTCGGTGGGAATCAAGAAGTGACGTAAGGAGAGGGAAGGTGGGATAGTGTTGTGGTGAGAGTTACCAGGCTGACACAATTTGTCATAATGGAATTGTCAACGGGGATTAAACTTAAAACTGATCTTATGTTATGTATTATATTTTACATTTTTTTATACTAATGCGAGCTAAACTGTATCGTAAATGAAATTCGATGAGTAAGTCATATCCTAGTACGTCCATTACTAGCACCATTCCGGATTTTTATAACGTATGATATAGGTGATGTGCAAACAGAGATGCACTAGAATTTTTATATTAATGTAAAGAAATGTATAAATAAATGAACAAACACAGTATATATACCGTACCATCATAGAGGTCAGGCCACCCTCATGTAAAAGTCGAAAACAAAATATTTCACTTGCATACAATGGCAATTCATTTTTTATTTTCTGTTGCACACTGCCTGACCGTATAGTTGCACATGTGACTATTTTCCTTAAAATCATATATTTATATGTATTAATGTATGCTGATTATTATATATTTAGACATATAAGTCAATACTTAGCTTAATTTGTATAATAACCATGCAGAACTTACATCTTACTCACCAGTCCCCTACTCATACATTTGTCATTGTGTATATAGTTCTCTATGTTTGTATGCTTATGAAAATAGTTATACAGTTTCATTTTACCAAATTTATAAGGTCAGTAATGCCCTGAATAATGAAAGAAGAGGAGACAAAATACTGGCAAGTGTGCTTATACTGTCTCTCTGATTGGGCTCATTTCAATTTAATAAAATCAAGGATATGTTGTCATGGAAATCTCATTCGGATTCTACATTTGTACCTGAAAACGAATTCAAGTACCACTAAGATGATTATTTCCTGTGCAGAAGTATATCTAATTAATTATTTGTACATGACTAAAAAAAAGTTGACACTATTTTCGACGAACTGGAGAAATACACTTTCCTCCAAACAAGGCTACAAAAATAATGCTTTCGTTTATTTGTACATTCTTCGAACAACTCCTGCACAAGTTTCACCCACTGAACATAACACTTCACAAATATACTGTTAGGGAACTTCATATCTAAGAAGGCAGTTGTCTCTTGCATTTTCTTTCCCTTCCGTTTCCCTCATCAATATTTTTCGTTCTCCCCTTCTATTATTATTCACTTCTTCCTATTAATCCTTTCCTCCCTGTCTGTCTATGGGTCTCTCTCCTTTTTAATCTCCCCCTCTCTTTCATTTTCCCTCTCTCTTTCTCCCTTTCTCTCTCCCTTCCTCTTTCTTTCCCTTCCTCTTTCTTTCCCTATATTTCTCTCCCTCTCTATCTCCCTCCCTCCCTCCCTATGTGTGTCTGCCTACCCACCCTAACGCGGGAGTGTATCTGGGATTGATAGTGGGGCCACACGTCACGGGTGAAGCAGATTGTTGTCAGAGGGCGCGCTTCCATCCTCAGTCCCTCTGTCTGTCTGTCTCCTCTACCTCTCTCTCTCTCTCTATCTCCCTTTCTCTCTCTTCTTTCCTCCCCTCCCATCCCCTCAACGCCCCATCCTTCCGTTCTCCCCCTCCCCGTTTATTCTCCACCCTCCCCATCACTTTCCCTTCTTACTATTGTTCCTTTCGCTTCTCACCTCCTCCTTTCTTAACAGGAACTCACCTACCCCTCCATAACCGTTCAGGCTTCCCAAGGGGGATGCGCTTCCAGTTTGAAGTGATGTTTGTTGCGTAATGCTGTTTGAAGAATTTGACAGCCATCTGATTTATAGTCGCCTACTTATGTTGAAGATAAACTGACACAACAGAAGGGTAGTTAGTAGATAACTTGACACGCAACATGCTAGTGATTATATTGTCAACTGTATTTACTATGGTGGGATTCTCTCAGAAATTGAAAATGTATTGAGCGTTTAGGCTTGCAGACAGAGCTGATATAAAATGTTATAAGTATATTTTGAACCGTTTGATCAGGTTGTTGAATAAGTAATTTTGTTTAGTTGAGTAGATGACTAACTATATTATATGTATAGGATAATATATAAAGACATAAATGACCATAGATCGTAAACAAAATATATACGAATATATAATAAACCAATTCACAATCTCAATCTGAGACCAAAGCAATCAGGGAAAGTGATGCTGGAAGGAATAACAACAATGAATTCACCGACTGATACGTAAACTCGGACACTTAAAATCGCTGAGCCGTGAACTGTATGGTATCTGTGGGACCTCTGAATCGCCGCCTTACTGATGTTTATCGGGGAGAGTATAGCGACGAATTGATACATTTATGGACGATACCTTGTAGAACTGACGACGACGCCGACGATAATCGATGTTAAAGGGATACTTTCTTGACAGTAAATTGGAAGGCTACTGATTCCTCCGAACTAAGCCACGAAACGGATCCCCTATTTGTAACATTGTAATAGTTTGTTTTCTGGCATAGTTTGTAAGAGTTAATAGCCCTCCAGTTTACCAAAAATAGAGTCTCCCCTCAAGTTCATATCTGGTATTAAGGTGATCCGTTCTTGGGGAATTGGAGGGCTGCTGATTCCCACAAACATTACCACAAAACAGATCCCCTACTCGTGAATACTGAAGTACTGTACTATAGTCTGTTTCATGCCATAGTTTGGAGGAATCAGTAGCCCTCCATATCGCCGACTGGAGGATCCCTTTCATTGCTCCAGAGATACACGTGGTTCAATAGTTCTGTCCTGATCCAAGACACAATATGAATCTCTACCAACCGAGTTTCAAGAGGTAGGGGATGTAAAGGTTGATAGTGACAATTGTTGTTGAGCCTCGGTTCAAGACAAAACTTTTGACCTCCTTGTGTACATTTACGAACACTAATAAGTATACAGCTTTGGTTGAAGTTTTGAACAGTCCAATTCACCAACGAGCTAGTGTAATTCCAATGGAGATCTTATTGTGCATTATTTTATTGACTGTCTCTAGGTATTCAAATCACATACTTATAAGTGCTCGTGACTGTACATAGATAATAAGAAATGCATTAATTTACTTCTCAAATGCTATTGTATTCCATCAGGGTGTTTTGAGGTGATAAATGGTTACCGAAAACTTATGGTGGATATTTTATTCATCTAACAAGTGGGTGGGACCTTGACATTCCTGACTACGTTATGAAAGAGTCTCACAGGGGAAGGTGTATCCCAATTCAATTTGTACAGCCCTTTTCCCGGTTCTAGCATAGTCTCTTTCATTGCTGCCTGGAAGTAAGAAATTCTCTCTCTTCTTGTCTTAGGAAGTGGTCACCTAGTGTGAGTCTTTCGTTCCTTCTCACACTCCCCTTGTGAATATTTCCTTTAGGTTGTATGTTCTCCACCTTTATTCACCTGTCTCTCCCTCTCTCTCTCTCTGTCTATCTATTTATTTATCTATCTATCTATATCTATCTATCTATCTATTTAAATATCCATCCATCCATCCATCCATCCATCCATCCATCCATCCATCCATCCATCCATCCATCCATCCATCCATCCATCCATCCATCCATCCATCCATCCCTCTCTCTCTATCTATCTATCCTTTTTTTTCTCTCTCTCCAGGCTGGTGTTAGACTCTTAGTATTAATTTCATAACGTATTCTCGACTCTGAGGAGAAAGACTTGCTGTACTGTACATATATTTTGCTCGTTTCCGTATCTTCATTTCTGGTTGTCTGTCAAAATCCTGACTTTACCTATAGATCGAGTTGATAATCACCTATGACATTAGATGCGTTTGCAAGCACCGCCACCTCTACCGTAGTGTCACCTTTAAGGGAACTGGTAATACAGTGGTGACAAAATTGGAGCATTGCGTTACTAATTAATTAATAGAGGAGTTGGTTTTTGTATAACATCCCTAGCAATTTATGAAAGGAGTGACTTGTGTATGTTATTCTCTGGTGGTCATTATATGGTATTTGTTTTATTGCTTTTATTCTTTAATTTTATTACATTTATTGTTCAACTGTTGATAACCAGACTCCCCCTTGACCTCCAGATGTGTATCACAATATAGTTCTCGTACTTGAGGGAAGAGTGTGAATGATGCTTCCTGGTATCGAATGAACCAAACAAACTAACCTAAATACTGTATTTTGTTTTACAGGTAAGGAGACCAAGTGTGTTTTCAGCGAGACCCCCAACCAAGCTCAGCTCATCTTTTCTCACCTTGACAAGGGTAATGTACAGAATTGTAATTTTGGTACGACTTGGATGGATTTAATCATCTCGGGCATGGACGACTAAAATGAGCATCTTGATAAATGTTGTTATTTTTTGGAAGTACTCCTGTGCTTCATATTGGATTAAACTTTACCAAAATGTTTGGTTTTTAGCCACATCAGTCTTCATGAAAAAAAATCTGTTGTGGAAATTGGAAACGATACGCAAGTGTGAGTCATCCGTGTGTGAGAGGGTTAATAGGTATCGTTTGTGCAAAGAGTAACTCAAGGCAACACACGTGTGCCACCTGAAAGAAAAGCAGAAAGTGTCCATAAGGAAGTACCAATTCGTTCCAAACTCCTAGACTCGATTTGGAAAAAGATTGATGATGATGGATGGAAGAATAGGATGACCAAGTTGAATTGTTCCTTGGTCTTCCTGTTGTTTGTACAGTTTTATGAACTCAGGGTGACTCATGGTTTAGGTAGTTTTACAGAGTAGTTTGTTTGTTGCTCGTATGGGGTTTTTGGGAACTATATTAGGGCAGAGATAGAGTCGTCGTTTTGCGTCCAGTTGGCCCTGTTTTCAGGCTCATTATTGCATGCATACCTGGAGGGGAGGGGTATCACGCTTCTGTAACCTCAGTACGTGCTACGGGACGTATGGCCTAGCTTGGGTGGAGTTAGGTTATCCTGTGCTACTTATGTGATACTAAGTAGTTCTAAAGATGAGTGGTCATTATAGAGTGATCGTTGTAGTAAGAGTGCAGATGGAGTGGGTTTGTCTTATCTGAATCATAAGTTCGATATGGAGTGGTTATGCTAATTGACAGGTGGATTTGATTATAACAGAGTTGGGATCCTTGTTATATGGTTGGGGTGTTTGATATTGAAGAGGTGGGATTAATATACATGGGATGGGTTTTACTTCTTAATGGATTTGGTACATCAGGGATGGTTTGGAAACAATTGATATAAAATCTTCCCTGAAAATATCCTTCATCATCTTATTAATGATGCTGACAGTCCAATCATTTATACATATATGAAGTGACGAATGTAAATATAGTCCGTGTCGAGTTCACGAGCAATATAATTTACGGTTCATGTTAGTACTTAGTAACAATATGTGTAGTAATGGATGGAAATTTTCGATGACGTTTTGCTATTGACTGTACAGGACTGGTCTGGGGTAGGAAAAAAATGAATCGGTTTCGTACTCACTGGAATGGGTTGGGACTCCTGGGGCGAGTTCGGTACTAACCGAGTGAGTTTACTACAGTAACCACTTTATAAAAGGGATAATCAAACTGTTCGTTTCATAAATTTGGCCAAATGATTGCCCTGTCCATGAGCACGGCAGTTTCACGAACAGGGCGTAACACGTCAGTTACAATCCATCATCTCTCCACACCCCGTCACCCAGTTAGTTGGCCAACTGTATATCATAATTTTACGCATAGCTTACTGTATACATTGGTGCTTATGGACACATTTAACAAAGCACCAAATTACCTCGATAGAATTAGCATTTGTAGTTCACATTCTGTTTTATACTCTTTGCCTTTTATCCATCATGTTGAGGTGGAGGTTTGACAATTCTTCATCAACTCTGTAATCTAAAGAAAGCAGAAGGATAGTGATGAAGTACTGAGGTGTCTGTTGGTGACTTTCGTGCCCGTGTTCCTACACTGAAGTGCATCCTCTGATGTTTTTTATAGTATCACAATCATCCTCTCTGCCATTCACATCTCTTATTTATATAATTCCTCAGTTCACCTACTCATCCTTCTATATCATACACTTACCCCTCCATTCATCCATCCTTCCACCTCCTCATCCTCACATCTACCTATTTCCGACACATCCTCTTGCCTCCCTCCCATCTATCCCCATCAAATCCTCCTCCCTCATTTTCGCCCTTCCACATATGTATCTAGCTAACCCAACTATGTTTAATTTACATTTACCCGCCCATTCAAATCTTGTCTTCATTCTACCCATCAACGATTCAGCCATCCACATCTCATCCCTTCCTGTAGCCGTCTATATACATCTCTCTTTGTTATCTCCATTAATCCATCAATTCACATATCCCATCCTATCCATCCATCCACCTATCCCTTTCCTATTATCGTCCCTTCATCATTCCAACCACAACCAACCACATCTCTTCCCAGTCCCTTTCTTCCTCCTTCCACCTCATCATGTGTTCATATCCAATCACGTTCGTTCGTTCCTCTATACACAAACAACCCTGTCCTGTCCAGCCCTTGGTTTCGGCAGCCCTTCTCCTCTTCCCCCGCCCCTCGCTCTTGGATATTCATGCTGGGGATCTCCTCTCTGTTTTTATGTCCCAGGGGCCCCCGATACTCGTAGTGGCGAGGCCTTGATGAAGCGCCGTTACTGCTTATCTTCCTGGCCCATACGTATAGCTCGCCAGAACAGGATGGAGAGACGCGAGGTAGAAGAGGAAAGGGATAAGAAAGTGAAAAGAGGGTTCGAAGGGGAAGGAAGAAAAATTAGGAAGGGAGAGAAGAGGGGAATCACGACTGACGTAAACAAAATGGCTTCCATATACAAAAAAAGTGGGAAGAAAAGGAAAAAGAAAGACACGGCTGACAAAAAAAAAAAAAAAATGGGCAAAACAATGAGGAAAGATGGAAGATAGAAGATAATTTTTTGGTATGAGCAGTTAAAGGGAGCGGTACTGAAAAGAAGGGAAGAGAGAAAATAGGACAAATTGTAAGAGGAGGACAGAATTTACGTGTGAGGAGTAAGTGAGAAGGAGATATGGAAACTATGGAAGGGAAGAAAGTGGAAAAGTAATTGGAAGATGGAAAGAATTGGAAAAGAATTCCCTTGGTACGATATCATGTATTAAGAAAGTATTAGCATTAGTAGAGTATTTTTTCGATTGATATCCTCGGTGATCATAATCGAATATTGCAATGCCAGGAGATGTAGTGGAAGTAGCCTCCTTAAAGTGGCAAGACAGTGCTAAGAACAAATTAATTCCAAAGGAGATGGCAAGGAGTAATTCATATGGTAACAGAACATGTTTAGAGACAGCAAACCTCCACCAAGGATGAAAGGAATGAAATAATAAGGATGAAAATGTGTTTGTAGATGTGAGAAATATAGAAATGGATGATATTGGACAGGGAATGTGGAATAAAAATATGTATTGGAATGTGAGAAATGTGTAGATCTGTGGAATAAATGAAAGAATGTGAATGTAAAATGGGAGGGTAGAGTAGATGAGAGCTTGCGTGTGCTTGACGAGTCTGTGTGTGCGTATGTGTAGGATGCATTTGCAGTGTAGTTGTAGCCTATCGCTTAAAGTTAGGTCAGTGTGATGGAAGAGCCGATAAATCGCTCTCTCTCTCTCTCTCTCTCTCCACGGGTAACTCGGTGCTTGTGGGTATAGTGCCGGTAGCTGCAAAAAAGTTGATGCATACACGTTTTGACAGTAAACAGTTAGGTACGAAATGTTATGGCACAAAACGGTATGGCACATAAAAGTACACAACATTGACACGAAACTGTATAACAGGAAAGAATATGACATGACGAACAGTGCTTCAAGATTATATACGTGAATCTCTCGAGTCCCACACTTACATGAACACCACCAAGGGATTGCTTACGAGTTGTGAAAAAGTGTACAATAGCCGTTTCTGTATTGCCTTTAATTTTTAGGTTGGAGGTGTTTTCCATTAAAGTTTCATTATTATATTTATGTTCCGATACTTAACTTGGGCTGAGGAATGGAAGCAAATAACAGCGCTATGCCAGTGATTATTTCAGTGCTAGATCTCTCGTCGGTGTTGTTATCGATGCATTTTCGCCATGATTAAAGAGGATATATTTATTTTAGCAACACAACTTACATGACACAAACAAGACTGAAATGTACAGTACGTTGTCGTTAGGACGTGAATAATATACTCTTCCACACCAGCAAAAACGTCCCTATATAGAATTGCATTTTTTCGTATAATGTAAAGCAAAAATAGTATATTTTTATAGAAGGCGATTTACAACATTTTCTCCAACAGTTTATTTTGGCCATACCAACTCACCCATCTTTTCATATACTGAACCATCGAGTAGACGAAGATGTTATGCTTTACCCTAAACACGAACCATGTGTATATACAGTCACTACCAATAGACCTTGTCCAGCTAAACCAGTTCCCTTGTTCGGGCGCCGTGTCTGGTGAACGATCAAAGACTCCGTTGTTGACTTCCCTTGGTGTGCGTTTGCCTGACGTCTGGGCTCGTAATTAAGTTGTGAGCACCATAACAGGATCCGGCCTCCTGCACTCTGGCCTCACTCGCCAATTAGTCACGCCCCTCTGGACGACACCCAGTGGCAAGATTCCTGCATCTCTCAAGATGGAGGCAAATACGTCACTTTTCTCACCCCAGGATGTACAGTCAGAAAAAAATACCGTCACCTCGCCAAACTCTTAATATAAGTGTTTTAAATTAACATATAAAAACTTTCACAGTACCATACATCTTAAGGGTTGATTTTCGAGCAGAAATGAACAGTGTCTTATTCACAACACATGGAATCTGAGTTCACTCTCAATCTAGAGAGGCAACAGGATATTCATTTGACCGTGACCGTACAGTCAGCTTCCAAATTTGTGTCCCATGGCACCAGAGATGAATGTAATCATTGGTCTATTGTGATTGTGAAGTATTCTGTAATTTTTCATTTCCTGAATAAGGATATCGTGAAAACTGTACACCATTTTATAACATACCGATCTCTGTTGACCCCTGAATTCATTTTAATTTCTGACTGTACAAGTCTCCTCACGTTCTTCATTACACTACATGATGAACGACTATTATTATTAGCTGCTGAAGCACAGTTAGGCTATTCGAGCACTGCGTTGATCATTTTGGCTTTTTTAATTAAGTCTACGTGTCATAAGCCATGAACTACAAAGTGTAAACCCGGATCTACCGGAGATTGGATACACTCGCTATACTAAACACACATATAGCTTTACCGAAACTAACTTAACCCTACCTAATAAATATTACTTAATTGTTTCCCATTTTCTTGGAACGACATCAACTTTCACCGTTACCTCAAATATTGGTACATCTTAGTGTTATGTAGTTAGGTGTCATTCTATAGTGACAATGTTATCTTCTTTAGTGTTGTGTGTTATACAGAAAAGGAGTAAGGTTTGACCTGAGCTAAATGTCGTGGTTGTGTTGTGAGAACATAGTAGTGGACTTGCTGGTACCAGACTATAGTAGCTTGGTGATCCCTGAGTCAGCCGCCCACCATTCCACCTTTAATGCGGGCGAGGGCCAAAAAGACAAAGATGCAAGGAGGGGGGCGACCGCTGGGGAGAATCTCTGCAATATTGCCCCAGACACCGGCCATCTGTTGCTACATGACATTACGCCATTAAACTCCACTTTGGCCTGTGGGACTTGACGCTCCAGAGGCCAAAGTTACCTGTCGCCCGCACCAGCGTGTTAGGGGGGAATTATATAGCAATTTGAGCCTAAGGTCCTCTTGATTTAGAGGAGAGAGTGGGCGCTGCGTGTCGCTTATACATGAGGAGCCTCTGGGAGCAGGGAAAAATGGTAACGTGGAACATGTGTGTTTCGCCTATATGACCAAAAATGGCCCTCAAATGTTTGCGGCGGCTGGAAAAGGGGATAGAGAGGGGACCGTGGGGGGGGGGGAGTGTTCTTTTCCCTCTCTCTGATCTTACCTCCTCGCCTCTCTCCTCGTCCCTCCACTCCATTCTCCTGCTGTATACAATTCCCTCGCAGCTCCATTCTTGTCTCCTTACTCGCCTATCGGTTTCTACTTTGTTTCCTTTGTTTGTAAATCTACATGCTTGTCACTGTTTTTTGTTTTTTTTAATATATATGATTTACACGAAATTCTGCAGTCGATTCTGTGTTTGATGTGTGTGAATGAAGATGGCAGCATGATATTCAATACCGTACCATTATGCACTGAAACGCATAATTTCTATATTAACGGCAAAACACAGTTAGCCTAGAGTTGCCCTCTCAAATACTCAGTACACCCATTCCTGTCAATCCGGGATCTGTCATGGGTTTATTGTTCCACTTTGAAGAACCTACCTACCCCACCAGCCCACATCCTAACCCTTGTGTCGTCCTCCTCCCCTTCCCTGTATGCCTGGCCTCCACGGCATCACACACCGGTTTGGTCTCCACTCCATCCCATCACGTACTTAGATGATGATAACACAGAAAGCTCTGCCAATTTGTGTTTGCGACTGTACATATTAAAGAAATGCACCATGTTAGTGATGCAAACATTACGTGCACGCATCCTGATTCGCTCGGTCGCAAATCAGTAAATTCTAATCTCAACGATGTATTAATATTTACATTTGCATATGTGTTTATGTATAAGTGCAATGCAAATTCGTGTTCGTCATCATATACACATGATCAACAAACACACCTGATAAAGGCAGTACTGTACACACAGTCTCATCCAATACTTGGCTGTATGACGGGCCCATTTCAGATGTGTGTGTGTGTGTGTGTGTGTGTGTGTGTGTGTGTGTGTGTGTGTGTGTGTGTGTGTGTGTGTGTGTGTGTGTGTGTGTGTGTGTGTGTGTGTGTGTGTGTGTGTGTGTGTGTGTGTGTGTGTGTGTGTGTGTGTGTGTGTGTGTGTGTGTGTACCTACCTACAATCTACAAATACATATATATAGAACGACCAACACACAGACGACATCACAGACAGAATCCACACGAACAAAATAACGTGTGCAATAATTTTCAATGATAATTCCACCGAGAGACTGGCCTTGGGTACTCTGATTACGAGACTCGGCCTTTATTTTTTAACCACTGTAGTGGGTAGAGATTCAACAACAGAGTCACCGTATTACCAGAGCTTCACTAGTTTTTCTTTCTATTTTTCTAAGTATATTAACTATGAACATATTCTTTAGGATGATATTTACCAACAATAGTACCATTGGTTTATCCCGTGTTGAAGAGGATTGTCAGTAGGAATTTATGATACAAATTGAGAGAACCATTTCTTTAGATAGGGTTAAGTATGGTTCTCTTTAGTCCTTTAATGTCTGTGGTGGTTGGTATGGCATAATGAAATAAACCAGAAAAAGTACAGTAAAAAACTATGTCCTAACTCTCAGTGTGTTATGAAAACCATTTTCTTTTTATATATGAAGATAATATTTTATTCTCTCAATTCTTCTTATTTCTCTCTTCCTTTCTCTATTTGTATTTTATCTCTATCTTTACTTCACATTTTTGTCTTTATCTGTCTCTCTCCCTTCTCGTGTTTCTTCATACCCAGCTTCCTTAAATTATTTCTCCCCTCTTTTATTTCTCTCTCTCTCCGCCTCCCTCCTCAGTGGAAGCTCCTCGTTCCATAAACTGGGCTCGAACAATGCGGAATAAAAGAGTCCAACTCGCCCTCTTCCTCTTTCCTCTTCTACCCTGCCACCCCGGCATTTGAATTAAGAGGCACCGGGTCTGACTGCCCCTGCTACCTCTTACCTCTTTGCTTCTTCATTCCTTTTCTTCCTTTATTATTATCTGATTTTTTCGTAACCTTCATATTCACGTCGACTCGTATAAAGTGGCATAATTATTGTCACACTGAGTTATAATCAGTCTAGTGTTTTGTTATCATTTTTTATGCTGTATCGACATATATGGTGACCAGTTATGTTAGTGTTAGTACATGAAATATTCGAACTCTGATACACTGAACATTATGAGATGTGGAGAGAGCTCAGGGAGAAGCATACTATTAGATTATTAGAGGAAACTAAGATCTCCAAGATATACAAAGAAATAGGCAGGTCAACTATTATTACTGTATCTAGTTGGTCTGTTTCTGTGCACTGGTTGGATGAATCAGTTTGCCTCCATGTCACCCCCAGTATATTGATTTCTTCAGAGTATCCCATTTGCCTTCATATTTATTTTTCCCCTTCCTCCCCCTTTTCTCTGTCTTTTCCTTCTTTGTTTACCTCATTTTCACTTCGTTTTCCTCTATATTTTCTTTCTTAAACTACAGTACATGTTTTGCTTTAACTTTCCATTATATTCGGTTCTAATTTAGGAGTTTTTGTTCTTGGTTTTCGCCATTCTCATGTGTATTCATATCTTGGCTATTTCCACTTCATTCGATTATATTTTTACTTTCTTCTTAATATTCCTTCCATCTTAATTCATTCTATACAGATCATTTTTTATTTTCATTCCTTCGTATTAAGCGTCACTAAGTTATTCACTAATCTTATACGTAATAGTTTCATTTCTTGCTCCAGGATCTTACCAACACCTTGATGCCTGTTTCTTATCTTTAAGTCTTTAAGGACCCCGTGATGTAGTCAGAAAATTGGAGATATGTGAGTCCTTCGAATATTGCCACAAAACACCACCTATATTGAAGGAGCGTGTTTCATGGGATAGTCAGGAGGAAGCAGAAGCCTCCAATTTTCATACACGAACACCGGGTCCTTAAGGGGGTTCTTTCTCTTGTTGCCGAATTGAAGGGGTTGCTGATTCCTCCAAATTACGCTATGAAACACACTCTCTTATTCCTATACTAAGGGACTTCTGTTTCCTGGTATGGTTTGGAGGAATCATAGCCCTTCAATTCATCCCAACAGAATTCCCCTGAAACGTACTCAGTGTGTTTGAATTTTTTTTTCCCCTCGTCTATTTCCGTCTTCGTCCTCGTTTTTGCCTCCTCCACTTCCGTCTTCGTACTCCTTTTTTCCCTCATCCATTTACGGCTTCGTACTCCTTTCTTCCTCACCTCTATTTTATAAAGTGGTCATTTCCTTATCTCTCATTATTCTCCCTCCTTTCGTCAGCACTCTCCGCTCAAGACAATGCAACGCTGTTTTCACTTTATTTTTATTTTTTTTTATTCACAATGGAAATTACCGAACCACATGGGAATATTTGCTTGAGGGATATTTGGAGGCTACTGATTCCTACAAATTGCGCCACGAAGTATTTTCCTTCACTATATTCACTGTATTGTGGCATTGTTTGGAGGAATAGATTAAACTAATTTGCATATCGTATTCAAACAGCCTTGTAATGTCCTTATTATATGTTATTCTCTCCTTTGAACCTAACCTAACATAACATAACATAACCACTTCCAAAACCCACAACCACATCAATGCCTCCCTAACCCCCAACCTCCCTCCTCCTCTCCAACCCCCCAACCTCCCACCTCCTCCCCAACCCCCAACCTCCTCCCCAACCTCCCTCCTCCTCTCCAACCCCCCTCCTCCTCTCCAACCCCCCTCCTCCTCCCCAACCCCCAACCTCCCTCCTCCTCTCCAACCCCCCTCCTCTCCAACCCCCCTCCTCCTCCCCAACCCCCAACCTCCCTCCTCCTCCCCAACCCACAACCTCCTCCCCAACCTCCCTCCTCCTCTCCAACCCCCCTCCTCCTCTCCAACCTCCCACCTCCTCCCCTCCAACCTCCTCCCCAACCTCCCTCCTCCTCCCCAACCCCCAACCTCCCTCCTCCTCCCCAACCCCCAACCTCCCTCCTCCTCCCCCCCAACCCCTCACCGAACAACCTCTTTCCTAACCCCCTCCCCCTACCGTCTCAGGGGGAGCAAAGCAGCAGCGCGATATCAATTACGGGTTTATTCCTAGACTCTATAACTCTGGAGAATGAGACTGCCTACCCACTTCTCCCCCTTCCCTTTACCTCTCCTCCCCTCTCCTCTCCCTTTGCCGCTCCTCCCCTCTCCTCTCCCTTTGCCGCTCCTCCCCTCTCCTCTCCCTTTGCCTCTCCTCCCATCTCCTCTCCCTTTACCTCTCCTCCCATCTCCTTTCCCTTTGCCTCTCCATGTATCTTCCTTACCCTAACCTTACCACTTCCCCCCCTTTCCTTTGCCTCTCCTCCCCTCTTCCATTGCCTCTCCATCTGTAGCTCCCTTACCCTAACCTTTTACCTCTTCTCACCCCTCCCTTTGCCTCTCCTCCCCTCTCCCACTGCCTCTCCATCTGTATCTCCCTTACCCTAATCTCTTACCTCTTCTTCCCTCTCCCATTGTCTCTCCTCCTACATCTTCATTACCCTAACCTCTTACCTCTCCCTTAACCGCTTTCCTGCCTTCACCTCTTTCCTACTTTCACCTCAATCTCTTATCCCTTCCCTATCTTCCTTTTCTTATTGCCTCCCTCCTCTTTCCCTCTCTTCTCTATGCTCTTATATATAGTCCGTCTTCTGTTCTCCTCTCAGCCTCCTACTGTTTACTTCTTACCTTTTCCATCCTATTATTCCACCTGCCTTTCTCCTTGCTTCACCCTTATCCCATGTCTCCTTGTTCCTTCCTTCCCTATTGTCTCCATTATGTCGCCTTCCTTCTACTTTGTTTCCTTATTCTTTTGCCTTTTTGCTCCCATTTCTCTCCTTGCCTCCCTCGTCTTCCTTGACACTCTCACTGAATATTCCTCCTTCCCCCCGTTTCCCTCCCTGTCTTAATCGTATCTCCCAACACTGCTACATATTGCCCTCTCTTACGCTTGATCAATCTCCTTCTAGTTACCATATATTTTTCTCGAGTATTCCGCCCTTCATATTGTGCATATAAATTTTATATAAATATTGAGTCTCACCTGTGAAAATTTTTTATATCCAGTTTCGTTCAAAATACCTAGACACATTGCGTTAGAAGGAATTTAAGCCATAGTAAGGGGGAAAGATGGATGGCGGAAGTGTTTTCCAGAGTTGGCCAGTTGCGTATGTGAAAGTAGGAATACTGGTTAACCTTTGCATTAGAGAAGCATTTCCAAACCTGAGGGAAATTTTAGGCTTCCAAGGGGAGAATGTATTCCTGAGAAAAAAATATTAACCTCCTGGAATTTAATCAACAAGAGCATTTAATCTATCAATCTCTTTCTCTCCAGTTTTTGCATTCTTATAATTCCTTTAATCATCATGTGTTCAGTGCCTCCTTTTCATATGTACGACTGTTTCATTGTTATCTTCATTCTGTTTCTCGTTCTCAACCTTTTCCTTTCCCTCTTCCTTCCCCATACTCTCCATACTTCTTGTTCCCCCCCTTCTCCTCCAAAGCCATGAATTCATTGGATTTACGATCCTTCTTCCAGCTTTCCTTCTTTTCTCCCTCTCACTTCCCCCCTCTCCCTCCTTTCACGCCCCCCTCTCTTCCCTTCGCTATCTCACTCTCCTCATCATTCTCGTTTTTGTCTTTCAAGCATAGTTCGCAGTCTTACTCTCTCTCCCTTTTCCCTCTTTCTCCCTCCCCATCTCTATCCTACCTCTCTCGCAAAACTGGTATGAACCGCAGGGAATATTGGCAAAATAAGAAACAAATTATAGTAGAATATAAAGTGTGGGCGAGGAGTAGTGTAATGAGGGAAAGTCAGGAGTACAAGATAACAAAAAGGATGTGACAGGAAAGTAGAGTGAACAACACAAAATGAAAGATCATACCAGCATGAATTATTTTTTCCTCTTTTTTCTTTTAATCCTCCTCGGTACTATAGGCTGTCCGTAGATTGAGACTCAAGCGAAGCCAAAAGATTATTGAGTGCCACTACGGTGTTTGGTTCTTCACGTGTGTTGCACTAGATGGAGACGGTAGAGATTCATGGTGTTATTGTTTCCATTCTGTAGAATAAATGACTATACTTTATGGAGAGAGCAGCTGTACCATCATTCACAGCATCTATGCTATCAATTTGTAACGACATAGGGACTATTTTCTTGACATGTCGGTGTAGAGAATATACTTTGAAGAACAGGGAGAACTACCTAAGTAAAGAAAAAAGACATTTGGAAGGGATTCGATCTGATGTTTATTTGATCCGTAGTCCATTTGTGTTTGCATCACCCCACAGTAAAAAAGAACGAAAGAGCAATGTCTACTGAAACACACACTCAGCATATGTATGGTATGTAAGGTCAGGGTGTCAAAAATCTTAAATGGCGAGTGCTGATGCAAAACTGAACAAGAGAGAATACGTAGGAATTGTCTACTGGCTGACTGAACTTTGATACGTTGGATAAAACATAAATTATAAAAAAAAAATTAATTGAACAGAGAGGGAAAGATATGGATATATAGTTGCAGAGAGAGAGAGAGAGAGAGAGAGAGAGAGAGAGAGAGAGAGAGAGAGAGAGAGAGAGAGAGAGAGAGAGAGAGAGAGATACTATACACCAGAACCTTTTTATCAATTTCCAATCCACTTGAAGTCTGCCTATAAGAGTCCAATTTCCACCGACGATATAGAGAGGGTAGGAGGTACAAGGAAGGGAGGTGGTGATGCTGCTGGTGGTCTTTACCCCCTTCCTTCACTTCTACCATTCCTTTCTTTTTCACTTGTATTATCAATGCACACTTCTCTTACCTTCTCTTACTCTTTACGATCCTATTCCTTGTTGATATTGTTGCTGCTGTTGCCTTTCTTTCTATCTTCATTTGTTATTTTGTAAATATGAAAGTTCTCCTTCTGTATACTGTATATATATATATATATATATATATATATATTTATTGTACTTAATGATCTCTGGTTTGGAGTAGATGTGTTTATGTTTGTTTATCAACAAAAGTTATAAATTTTGCAGTCACCATCAATAACACTTACGTTCGAATATTTGAGAAAATTCCTTTATACCATCAGAATGTACAGTGTGGGAAAAACTGGTCCCGTGTAGTCGTGCTGTAAGCAATATACACTTGTATGCAAATTATGTGAGGAGGGAGCACAGAGGGAGCATGGACTGCAAAGACTTCCACCAATTTTGGAAACGACATATCGTGACAGTCTGACGGAGCTGAGGGTAAGGGTGCAGGGTAAAAGGAGTAGGGTGCAAGTATGTAAAAAAAATATATATAAGAATCTAAGGGAAATGAGAGGTTGGACGTCAATATAAAGTTGTGTGGTGAAGGACAGAGTGTGTTTCCAGGTGATAGACTAATGACTAAATTAGACTAAATATTTGTGAGTGTATCAATAGTAGTTAAGAGTTATATATATATATATATATATATATATATATATATATATATATATATATATATATATATATGAAGTTTGCAGGATAATTTCATGATTACTGCAAACTTTGATCATGGACAATGAAATTTTGAATTGCTCTGTAGTCTGCAATAATTATGATTTTCATTTTCATTTCTTGTCTACACACTCAGATGAAAATTCATATACAGAGAAATCCACAATTTCGTAAACATCAAAGAGATCAAGGAGAATAAAAAGAATATAATGAATGTCATTTAATTTTTTTATTACAATGTAATCATTTTACCACAGCATTTCATTGGTTGTAAACATGTTACACTGCGCATCTTGTCTCAAAAAATTTCAGTAACAAACATCTAATCAAGCATTTATTTTTTATAATATATATAAGTCTTTGGGAACAATGCTTGGCGTGGGCCACCTGGGCCGCCCCACGGGACTGGCATCACATTAGGGCCTTGGTGAGTCTCCTTGTATTGTTTTCTGTAGTCAAGACTGATCCCTTGCTCATAAACAACTTTTATTTTTTCTGGTGAGGCTTATGTTTTCTCTTGCAATATTCCATCATCAACACCTGGAGCTTCACAATCCTTTTTAACTTTTTGAAGGGGTTGGGAGGCTAGAAGCGATTTTTTGGGCATTTTTTTCATATACAAATGTAAAATATATATGTATGATACAGCACTAAAGCATTTCAAAAAGTATCTTCTATTTTTAATATAGTTTTGCAATAATTAAGATGTGTGTGTTTGTTATATGGGTGTGATAATGTATTCGTGTGTGTTTGTCCGTTTAGAATTCTATATGTATTTGTAAATTCATGTGCAACTGTGCGTGTATATGAATATATTTTGATTCCTTTTCTGGCCGTCTATGAGTCCCATAAGAATACAATATACACTTATTTACTTCAGGACCTTGCTTGTATTTCTGTTTTCTTTCTTCGGCCAAGCGCCCCCTCTAGAGCACCCTGGGTAGTGCCTCAGGTGGTCATCACGAAAAGGACACACACAATTCTGGGTGACTCAGGCCAGAAAGAGAGATAGAGAGAAATTAATGACATGGTCTGACCTAAAAGGAGTAGGGGTGGTCTACATCTAATAATTTTCTACAACGATTTATTATTCATCTATTTTTTATCTAGAGGAGAGAGGTGATTGTGGTTGTTACTAGAAATTTCCGAGATTGATGAAAAACAGATGTTCTTACATGCCTCTCTGCTTGAATCTGCACACCCAAACACATAAGTCCACACAATACTGATTTATCAAATCAAAGACATTAGTAGCATGTGTTGATGTACATAGAGGTGATTGTAACGTCACATAATCACCTAACTCACTATCTCTCTCTTACTAAAGGATTCTTAACAATCTCTAAACATCACAGAACTGTCAAAACTCCATTGTATCAGCGTCCTTCTAAGTAAGAGGGCTGGCTGATGGGTAGATGGGGAGGCATGGGGAGGTGTGATGGCTGAAGCGGGTTGGTATCGAGAGGGAGAGAAAGAAGGGGAAAGGTGGACAGACTTTTTGTTCTTTTCCTAAGTCCCCTTTCTGACCCTTAGTTTTCCGGAGGGCTGGATTATGTCATGTAATTGCCATTCAAAATACAATGCCGGTACATTCTTGCCCTTGATCGTATAAACATGACACTTAACCTTAAAAACAAGTGTATGTGATATGCTAAGACAGGAAGCACAACTTCATGATGCCATTAACAATTTTGAGGGAACTTTAGTCATGTTGGGTCTATCTGTCTGAATGTCTATCCTTATCTCTTGTACTCTCTCCCTCCCAGCTATCCCAGTAAAGGTCTTAAATATAAATTCATTCACAAACTTTACACCAGAGACTTGGGCCCAGGAACTTAACCATTTAACCTCACATCCAGCCTGGTCACAAGGAAATGGTCACACACATTGCTAATATTTCACTTTATGAACCTATATTGGATTGGCTCTTTTCAGCCCCATAATCATGCTTACATATCCTCCCTTCAACAAAAATAAACTGCTTTCTAATCTCGTCAGATTTCCCCTTGCAGTTAAAACTTTTGTCCATTTCTGTAACAACGTGTTCCAGTTACCCAGTCCAGTCCATCACCTCCCAGGTCTTCCATCCCCTCTGCCCATCACCATACCTTCCCGTTGGCTGCTGAAGGAAGCCGATCTGTTTCAGCATGAAGAGGGCACACAGGATATATCAAAAGCTCCTGTATACCCTTCACAATTGTGCTTAGTTACAATATCAGCTTTTTTATTCTCAAAGCATTGTACCCATTTTATATATCTGCAAACTAGGTAAAGGCAAGCCGTCACAAAAGTTGTATGTAATTTCTCTTAAATAATTGTTCGATGTAGCATTCCAAATAATAGACTAACAATAAAAATTAGAGCAAACAAGAACAAAATACACAATTCTCCGGGACTACATCTAGGGGCCTTAGACGACTACAGAACACTACCTAAGAGAATCTAATGATAAACGCTTTTTTGTTTTAGAATTCACTTTGTATTTTTTTAGATACAAACATAAACTTTTCCCTTTCTATTTTCATCTTTTAGTAGAAAATGGTAATAAAAGTAGAACTATATTTACATACGGATGCAGAGCGAAAATTGAGAAAGACAGAGAGAGAGGAGGTGCGTCCCGGATACCTGCCCATTATATTTTGTCAATTTTGATCCCTAAAAATCGAATTATGTCTAATACTAATACGGTGAAATAAATCTTTGCGTGTTTCAAGCAACTCAATATCATCACTTTTGTGAATCACGAAGTCATTTCAGTGTTATTAGCATCACTTGGATTCAGGCTTAAAGTTTATAATGTAAGTTAATATTTCAATAAAGTATGATTAACGGTACATAAGTGCAACGAATGACTGGCAGCGGTAGGCGGGATACACAACACAAAAGAATTGAAATACAATACATATATACTGTATACAGGAGAGAAAAGAGGAGAGGGAGGGGAAGGTGAGGAGAGGGGAGGGACCTTCTCAACACACCTAGAGACTAAGGGGCATCGAGTGAGGATCGTTGATGTTCCCCTACGTCTCCTCCGAGTTGCAGTAGTAGTATGGGGATGGGAGTTCGGAGGAGGGGCAAAGTGAGTTGGGAGGGGAATACCATTTGTTTCTTCAAATGCCAACGGTGACAGCATAAAGATGGTATTTGCTGCTGTTGGCATATATATATATATATATATATATATATATATATATATATATATATATATATATATATATATATATATATATATATATATATATATATATATATATATATATTAGATAGAGATAGATATTAGATATAGATAGATATTAGATAGAGATAGATAGATAGAGATAGATATTAGATATAGATATTAGATATAGATAGATAGATAGATAGAGATAGATAGATAGAGATAGATAGATAATAGATATAGATAGATATTAGATATAGATAGATAGATAGATAGATATTCGATATAGATAGAAAAGGTATAAGTATTAGAGAAAGAGAGGTGAGGAGTTAAGATAAATAGTCAGAAAATGGGTACTGGTAACACCTCTCACTTGGTTTCTCTCTGCCCCTCCATCTAAATATGGTAGTAGCATGTACAAGTCTCATCTACGATTTGAGCAATTCTCATTCGCTTACATAAATAACAGGC
This sequence comes from Petrolisthes cinctipes, assembly GCA_033782935.1. NCBI lineage: Eukaryota > Metazoa > Arthropoda > Malacostraca > Decapoda > Porcellanidae > Petrolisthes > Petrolisthes cinctipes. The sequence goes on from JAWQEG010005359.1 coordinate 91,309, forward strand.
TTGTGAAAAGGTTCGTCTAATAGGGGTTCCTAATGAAGATATGCTAAATAATTTATTTTAAATATTCGACATTTGGTTGCTTAGTAGCCTCATTGAATTCTCTCTTTAATAATTCATGTGTACCTTGATGTGTTTTCACAGTTGAGTGGGAAAGTTGGGTGGGTGATTATAATAGGCTTCTGCTAAGTGTTGATGGCAATGAAATTAAGTCATATTTCAGATTATATGAAATAAAACTCTCTGACCTTGTAGCATAAATATTCTTGCAATAAAAACAGTATCACATGAGAAAGTAAAGGAAACCACTACAAATAAAGGCCAGTGACAATTACTGTAAAATATTTATGATGATAAATTAGGTAAGTAAGCCAACTGACCTATATGGATCATTTACTTGTTCCTTCCTTTCATGTCTGTTGAGGTGAAGCCGCCATGTTGCAACTGCTCTATGATAATGTCCAGAACTACGTGGGTGGCTGGTGGGAAAGAGCAGGGGGAGGATAGAACTTGTATATGCTAGTGTGTTGATGTTGTCGTTTTCATTAAAGCTTAAGCTACCCCTCAAGACTGGTTGGGGTGTATTTTTAATAACTTTTTTTTACATTTGTTTTTTTAAAATGCTACAGAAAAAACTTATAATCTAGATAAAGTTATGAGGCTCTTGGGGGAAGAAAGTGACATCCCAAGGCTGGTTTCTAACGCATAGAGAGGGGTCTTATGCCCTCTTGGAGTTGAATCACTATTAATCCATTACAGCCATAACCTGGGGATGACAAAAATGTAATACACTGTAATAGTTGAATATCTTTTTCATATTTATTTTTAAACATCTGATGCATATTATCCTTCAGTGTCAAATACCAGAGTGTGGGATGACTCTGTGTTACCCCAAGTTCCATGGGATTTACCTTATGTCACAGCGCAAATAACTTTTTTTTTTAAGTTTAATCCTAAGACAGCGGCTGCGTCCACTTGCAAAGCAGATTGTTCAGAAGCCCATTCTCATTTCCACAATCTCAACTTTTCACAAGTGCAGTATAATAATTACAATGCCTTTTGTATTTGGTTCAGTAACACCCTATGACGGTTGTTTTCGTGGTAGAGTGAGTGATTCCCAGAGGTTAGGTGAAAAACCTAACCTCTCGTTCCCTGAAGACGCAGGCTCATTCTCTGAAGACCCAGTTGCGTCCAATTATAATTATTGGCTGATATTTTTGCCATGATTTGCTCATTTTTATGACTTGCCATTATTTGTTTATTTATAGCATCTATCAGTTTCATAACAATACAGTTAGAAATATAGGCAAGGGAGAAAGTTGAATGGAAACTTTGTCCAATACTGTGCATGGCTGAGGGAGAGGTGTGTGGCGCACTGGGTCTGAGCAAGTTAGGGCGGGTCTCTCAGTCCTCGAAAGCTGTTGTACGCAGGTTGCATCATTGGGAAACGAGAGAGTAAATTTTGTTGCCACACATGTAAATACCGCAATGTCTAATATTGTGTACTCTCTGGGAAGAGTAAACAGGAAAAATATTTCCAGAATCTTAAACCCAACTGAGAGTTGACATTGTGTTTAGGTCTGAACAGTCTGCTTCTTTTCACAAGGGGGGAGGAAGAGGGATGGGAGGAAGGAAAAAGAGGATTGGGTTGTGGAAACTGGAGAAGAGTTAAGGAAATGGGCGCAGCTTCTAAATGAACAAGAATGATAAGTGATGTGTTGACAGCATAGTTGAAACTTTGCTGTTAAAAATATTTGATCGTAGGAATTGAACTCATGTGCATATCATAAAAACATTTTCTGACTGCTTGTTTTTCTAATTGATGGTAATGTATGTCCCTCTCGTAATGTGTCTGATTATATTTACAGTTGGAGTCGTCCATTTATTAAGTTTGTGCTGCTTTACCTGAATTTCCAGGTACACCTGTCTTGGCCTAGATATTTGTCATCCACATCGTAGTTTGTAGCCACGATAATTTGTATTTTCCTTATTGATAGACCAGGTTTACTTGTTCTCATTACGGAAGGATGGATACCGTCAGAGCCTGTTGGAATACTTGATGTTGGTCACATAATTCCAATATTGTATATCAAACGGATCTTGAAGATAATGTTACCCTCTGTGTACATAAACAGAAACCATTGATCAGTATCTTCAATTTCATCATATGACAGACGTTTACTTAATATGATCTGCATATTTCGGAAATAATTTGTTTATTCCCTTAACTGTCTGAGTGCTTCTTGAATTTCTTCATATATAACATACGTAACTTGATAATCATCTTCAACATAATGCTCATAAGCCTAGCAAGCATTAATCACTTTTTTATCTATTGAATTCTACCTAGAATGATTTTCAATAACAACCTGAACCAACAGGATATCGACTTTTTCAGTACATTATTCTCATTCCCACACTTTCCTTAATAGTTCTGCACGCTTGTAATTATATTCTTCATAGCAAATGAAGGGTGTGAGGTATGAGACAGGTTTATACATTTTAGTTTTAGCACCATCATAGAAGAAATTGGGTAACTCGTTAAAAAAGTTTAGGGATCAAGTCTGGAGGGGTAGGCATGATCTGTCTTTGTTAACTGGTGTTACTATTTTCATTACAATTATAACTATTTTAAAATTCACGGGAGCCTTACACACCTGCTTCGTCTAGAGACACTCGGAATGAAACGATACAAAAATAACTTCGCGTAGAAATGTGTGATTGATCAAGATTATAATATATAAGGTTATTATAATTAGTGATATATGAATGACTTGCATCAACTCTCAAGACTTTTAGACATTATCCTAGGATTCATTAAAGTTGAAGAAAATTGTACCGTCGCTACGAACATTTTTTTTTATACATTTTACAAAACCTCTAAAGTGTGTAAATAAATAAGTTAAGATTACTATTGTTGTCCATTTATGATTATACTGAATAAACGAGGACTCAGATATGAGAAAAAAATATTAACTAGAAATAAAGGGCACTTGGGCAGGGGGGGGTTAGGAGGTTTTGGAATGCTGAGTTAAAAGGGTGTGGTGACGCCGGTTCTGCTGATGGAGGTTGGGTTATCATTTTATTGGGAGACACAGTAAGGTATTTTGTTTATGTAATGCTAATGTTTGGTAGCTCTGCTTGGCTTGCTGTAATAACAGTGGTTCAGTGATAAACGGCAGCTGTACTGGTTTTTATAGTTTTCCAGTATGGGCAATGCTTATGTACATTACGTGATCTTTGTGATACCAAGTACTTTACTTTATGTAACAGCGTCTTCAGCTTTGTGTTCTATTGGGGCTAGGAGTTATATATAATCATCTTTTTATCTTATAAAATTGTGTGTTTTTGTGGTATAACTTATAAGTGTCTGGTACTCGTGTTGATTAATGCCCTGGGAGTACAGTTAAGGTAAATACTTCATAATTTTTTTATGAAGCCATTTTCTCGGTTTTCATAATAATATTGATAAAGTACTTTTTCGTACAACATCAGTAATGCAAACTTTATCAGAAAGGTGTGACATACACACATATTCTTTAAACTGAAATTCTAAATTCTACACTGAGTAGTACACAAGACTTCCAGATTTCATTAATGGTATAAAAAACATTCAGTGTATCAAAGATGGTAGTTGTCAAATTTGGATCATATAATTTAATGTCCATCGTCTTATTGATAGGTACTCGCATGTCAAAAAAGCTTGCCAGGCTATGTTGGTCTGGAGTCCCAAATAATTATAGGATAATGGTAGTCGTAGTACATGCGTGCTTCTTGTCAAGTTTGATCGCTCAGCTCTTACATTTTTTACATTGCATACTTTCTCAGAGCTTACCTAGTGTATCATAATAATTGCAACTATAATATTTTTATCATCAGATTAATAGTTGAAACACGGCGCAAGAAATAGTATTACTGAGCTCTTGTAAAAGTGGGGAGACAGGACAAGAAAGAGGGTGTGAAAAAAATCTCCTCCGCTTCCCAGAAAAAAATACATGTATATCTTCGAGAAGTTGCGGAAGTAGATATGCTTTTCACTTACTAACATGTTTTCCGTATCACCAGCAAGGTGTGAAGGATTTTCTAAGAATTGTTTTCCCTTGTAAGTAAATACTTTCATCAAATGTATAACAGTGAAATATGATTGAATTGATCTTAAACCACCAACTCTGATTATGCATGTAAAAAGTTGTTGTATTGTTCAATTTTTGCTATAATCTATATAAACTATAATTGGCAAGTTTAGTAGCTCGCGACCTCAGAAGTCGAGAGGCCCAATTTAATCTCATGACTCCAGGAGGTCACGTCTTATACACAAGTACATATAAAGTACCTCTGCATTACACAGGAATGAACAGAGAAGCCTTTAACAGGATTCTAACCTTGTAACTTGAAACTGGTAGTCCAATCGCTCTCATTGCCCACTGGAGCACGTGGTAGATACTTGGATTTACATTATTATGGTACAAGATTCGAGTCCTAATGGTAACATTCTGACAACTTTACATCATTGTGGTTTGTCTAAAAGAGGTTGCACAGAGGTATGTATCCATTCAGCCACAATAAGACGTTAGAGATAACATGGAGCTGGTGTACAAAGCCTAGTAACTGGATAGTCTTCTGTGCCACACTTTGGAGTCGGTGAGGTCAGAATTCCTTCACCGGACTCTGTTGAAGCTTCTCGGTAACGATTTTGATGTGGTTGACTGAAACAAAGCTGATGTCTTGGTGTGAGGAGGAGGAAGAGGAGGAGGAAGAAGAAGTGGAAAAAATGAAGAGGAGGTTGAGGATAAATATGAGGATAGGAGGACGAGGAATAGCTCGAGGTGGAGTAGGAGTAGGAGTAGGGGGAGTTACCACAATCACACACTTGATAATTTTCCATTTTCTTCAAGTAGCATGGCAGTGGTACTTAGTCCTTACATATTACTGTACAGCGCTAGACACCAGTATTACAACGGTACACGGTATGCATCCTTAGTCATACATCCAGACGTTTTGTACATTTCTCGAGATAAATTCTAGCATTCTTTAATGTATTTATTTAACTTAAAGTGTGGTTACTTTCCGACCTGAAAATTCAGATATCAAAAAGAAAAGACAACAAATAGATCATTTTCTTTATATATATTTATTTCATTTTCTAACGAGGAATAAAATTTTCAAGCCGAGGAGCTCATAATTATGACTTTCAGATAATGAGAAAAGCCTTTGTTTATATTTACAAAGAAAATGATGACTGGTATGTTTGAAGGCAACCACTCACATACGGAAACGTTTAGTAATTCTTTCTTCACTACACTACGCCACCTCAAGTCGATGAGGAGGCTCAATCTTAAAAGCTAAACTGTACACAAAATAACATGAGTTTATGTTTTTTTTTTTAAGGGGGTAAAGGGACACCATGCCCAACATTCTTCCATCAGTGTTCAGCCAGTATATCTGCCGAGTCAACAAACACTTCCCTCGGCGCACCAAGCTACACTTTCTAGAACGTGATATAGATATAGATATACTGTATATGACTCCTTAGGCGTATGTGTGACTTTTTATGCTTCTCCGACCAACACATCTCATTGACTCTCTTTACACTCTAACATCTGGATTGTTCGGGAACAGGACCCATTACATATCCGTACATTTCCGCTCAACATGCATTTCATATCCTTCTCATTTGTATCCTTCCTCGGGTCGCTATGGTGAAGCTTTGTCAAAATAATAGTGAAAATTATAATACAAATATCGAGTCACATTTTTTGTCAGTTGTTATCCATGGGGCGCCTCTGAGGTCATACGAGGTGAAGAGAGGTGAAGCTGTCCTCACTGGTGCCTTTTCATGTGGAGTGCCAAGTGGTCTGACCGGGAGAAGCAGCGGCCGCAATGGTGGCACTTGAAGGGCTTGGCTCCCGTGTGTTTCCTGAAGTGGCGGGTGAGCTCGTCGGAGCGGGCGAACCTCCATTCACAGCCCTCCCATGAGCACCGGTACGGCTTCTCACCTGTCCCAAACAAAGAAAAATACGAATTAGTTAAGATATAAGTACAATAGCTTACCGAACCATAAAATATATATGACCTAAGATAATAGAAAAGTATTAGTGATTTCATTAAAATTATTGCAATGTAGACAAGAGTTCCCACTAAAAACAAAGTGTTTGTCTTCATTGTTGCTTTCATATCGGAATGAATCCTGACACAGACAAGAGGAGAATAAATGTATGAATGAGTACGAGGGAGAGAAGACAAGGTTCGTTTTCTGTAATAAAAGAAATATTGCATGAGATGTAGGTAATGCAAGAAAGAAAAGAGAAAGGTCACTCGTTACTATGCTGGCAAGTAAAAATAAAGAAAAGAGCGAGAGAGGTATCTATATGGCTACAAGGAATATATATACTGAATTAGAAGCATGAAAGAGGAGACTGGGAGGGAAAGTACAGAAGGAGAGGCGGGAATGAGACTGACTAAGATAGACATGAACACTGTAAGAGGGAGGGATGACAGAAAGAAAATGGAAGGAGTAGGAAGTTTTGGAGAGAGGAGACACGAGACAGTAAATGTACGAATGCGTGTGAGGTGACTGTGGTGAGCGAACGATGGTAAGTGAGCACAAAATATAATGACAAAAATCAATACTGACTACCCCGCCAAATAATAACATTGAACACAACATAAACAAGTCTCGATATAATCCCTTCACGTCACATGATGAGCAACACCAAACTTATTAGTAGTGTTTTTGGACTACCCGACCCCGGTTTCCACTACGGCATGGCAGTATATTGAAACCAGAGCGAATTAGGGAGAGTATATCTAAAGTTTCTCATTACAAGAGGGGGGGACGCGCGTGTTATTCTCTCTTGACTGTGAAAAAATAATTAGAAAATACCGGACGCTCTTTTATGATAAAGTTTATTAAAGTTGGGTTGACCAGCACCAAGTTATATGAGCCCAGGGCACCCCAGGGGAACTTTTGCCACCGGGGGAATTACGGGAGGTGGACGTGAGGCGGGGAGAGCAGGGGTAGGGGTTGAGAGGAGAGTGGGGTGAGGTGCTGAGCTCAGGCAGGCAGGCAGGGAAGGATGGTTAGAGGGGTTGGGGAGAGGAGGAAGAGTGGGTAGGGGAGTGTGGGATGAGACATGAAGGGAGGGTGAGATAGTAAAAGGGGAGAAATGTGGCATGAGGCAGGGAGATGGAATAGTGGGAGGTGAGGTAGAGTGGGGGGTGTGGGATGAGGCAGGGGGATAAGGTGGGGTATTGGGAGAGAAGTGTGGGGTGAGGTAGGGTGGGATAAGGCGGGAAGAGAAGAACGAGAGGGAGAGGGGAATGAGAAGTAGATGATGTTAGAAGGAAAGAGTAAACTGGATGAGTAAGGCTGGGTGGGATACATGTGCAAGTTGAAGCTTTGTTAGAATATGCTTCACTTGTATCATATCCTTCTATCCGTAGCTGGGTGTGTGTTTGTGTGTGTCCCATCCCATCCCATCCTCTTCCTTTTCCTTTTCCTTTCCCACGCAAAAGCCTTTCTTCTGTATACCTTCAGTCCTGCTTAACTTGTTTTGTATTTCGGGTGAATTCACTGGGTACAGGGGTCGTGTTTTATATTATTTTTTTTAGATAGGAGGAATCTGTAGTTCTCCAAATCACCGACAGCAGATTGAATTAAATGTCTCCTGAGTCAGACTGCCATCTCCACGCACCAAAGCTGTTTCTAAATATATTCTAGTTTTCAGTCTGCTTTTGTAGTCTCAGATCACGAATGTGTTTTTGAGTTTTTCCTTTTTTACTTTTTTCTCTCTGAAGTCTTCATTACTCCTTCTCCAGCTCCCTTCATTGATCTTCAATCTTTATTAATTTTCTCTCCAATTCCCTAGTACCTGTGTCGTATTACTCTTTTCTCTCTCCTTGTACTCTGGATTTGCCTTTTATGCATTCTCTCCTTTCATTCTTATACAACTAATTGCACTACACACTACACTCTACCTCTTTTCTTTTTGTCTTTTAGTCAGATAGTCCTCGCTGCACCCTTCATTCACCCACCTCTCTACCACACTTCATCTCCCCCTCCCCCACTCACTCTCTCTCTCTCTGCCTCCCCTCATCCCTTTGGTAATCAACTAAAAGAAACGAGATGACGGAACTCACCATCGCGACGCCTCAGAGGGAAACCTGACTGGGTAAAAAAAAAACACATACCCACAGAGAGAAAACTGCTCATTTCTAAACATAGGTGGTATTGGTGGTGTCCTTGATGGAGAGGAGGCAAGAGAGGAGGGAGCAAAGGGAGAGAAGGAGGGGAGATGAGGATAGATTGTGAGGGGAAAAGAGGTGTAAAATGTATCAGGGAGAAAGGGGAATAGATAGATAGGGAGGGGAAATGTGCTGAGGTGCGGAGATTGGGGGAATGAGGTAGCAGTCGAAGATGGAGTAAAGAGGGAGAAATTGGAGGGGAGGAGGAGTAGAGTGTATCAAAATAGGCTGGAGAAGGTATGGAGAAAATTATGAAAATATGCTGGACGGGTGAGCCAGGAAGGAAAAGGGGGAAAAATAGGTAAGAAGGGATGAGCAAGGAAAAACGAAAAGTGAAAAGGAAAATCACTGAGAAGAGGAAGGAGAGGATATAGTAAAAAATATGAGGATTGAAAGATCTGAGGGAAAGAAAGGAAGACAGATGATTAATTTGAGAATATAAAAAGACAGCCCTAGGCGTGATAGATCCTGTAGGAGGAGGGAGAAGGTAATAGTGGTGGGACAGTAAGCACGAAGGAAAGAGAATGAACGAAGGGATGATTGAAGAATTGAAAAAGTTTCTAATGCCGAAGCGGCGCCAAACCCTTAAAGTAATGCCAACATCATCGCAGGAAATACCATCCCGACTGGGTGAGGAGAGAAGAGAGGACATTAATGAAGAAAAATAGGGAGAGAACGTGGAGGTAAGGACAGAATGAGGAGCAGGAGGTAAGGAGAAAGATGGAAAGACCAGAAGGAAATGAGGAGGAGAGGCATATGAAAAAGCAGAAAAGTGGAGAGAAATGGAGGGAAGGAATAATGGGAAGAAACGAGTGAGCAAGATGGAAAAGGAAAGGTGAAAGAAGGTCGGATGAAGTATGGTGGGAGATAGAGAAGTAAGAAGCGAGAAGAAGGAAAGGAAGGTAGAAGATAAAAGGAGTAAGGAGGGGGAGGAGGTAGGAAGGTGGGAAGGAGATGGAGTAAGGAGGGGGATGGGGAAGGAAGGTAGGAGATGAAGGAGTAAGGAGGGGGAGGAGGTAGGAAGGAGATGGAGGAGTAAGGAGGGGGAGGAGGTAGGAAGGAGATGGAGGAGTAAGGAGGGGGATGGGGAAGGAAGGAGATGAAGGAGTACGGAGGGGGAAGGGGAAGGAAGGTAGGAGATGGAGTAAGGAGGGGGAGAAGGTACGAAGGTGGGAAGGAGATGGAGGAGTACGGAGGGGGAGGAGGTAGGAAGGAGATGGATGGGGAAGGAAGGAGATGGAGGAGTACGGAGGGGGATGGGGAAGGAAGGAGATGGAGGAGTACGGAGGGGGATGGGGAAGGAAGGAGATGGAGGAGTAAGGAGGGGGAGAAGGTACGAAGGTGGGAAGGAGATGGAGGAGTAAGGAGGGGGATGGGGAAGGAAGGAGATGGAGGAGTACGGAGGGGGAGAAGGTACGAAGGTGGGAAGGAGATGGAGGAGTACGGAGGGGGATGGGGAAGGAAGGAGATGGAGGAGTACGGAGGGGGATGGGGAAGGAAGGAGATGGAGGAGTACGGAGGGGGATGGGGAAGGAAGGAGATGGAGGGGGATGGGGAAGGAAGGAGATGAAGGAGTAAGGAGGGGGAGAAGGTACGAAGGTGGGAAGGAGATGGAGGAGTACGGAGATGGAGGAGTACGGAGGGGGATGGGGAAGGAAGGAGATGGAGGAGTACGGAGGGGGATGGGGAAGGAAGGAGATGGAGGGGGATGGGGAAGGAAGGAGATGGAGGAGTACGGAGGGGGATGGGGAAGGAAGGAGATGGAGGGGGATGGGGAAGGAAGGTAGGAGTGCGAGATGGAGGACATGCCAGCCACGTCCAATGATCAAAGACCGACTCAGGACTGCTTCAGGCGTGGTAGGACGGAACCCACATCCACAACTGCGCCCACACACACACATACAGGCACGCACACTATATGTACACATGCCACATACAAACACATACCACATCCATATACGCACCACATACGTACACACACAATCTTTAGGTGATGCAAGAGTTTAAATAGCGTTTTGGTCACTGATCAATTAGTTAGTACCAATATAGGCTTTGTTGATTACAGTACAAGTATTTCTAACCTTCATTAGCTGTAATAATAGAACCAGCAACACCAGTCATAATAAAAACCATTTTCATACACAGCCACTTATCACCGGTATTATACTTGGCCTTCCATTTTGTACTAGTCCACAATATGAAAGTATTCCAAGTCTAAACCTTCCTTGGTGAGGAGTGGTCTCAATCAGCACTAGACTGTTTTTACAACATGCACACCTGTATTCATTCCAGCACTTGCTTACACAGACAAACACACAAACAATCACACAAACACTTTGCGTCCACGTTCGTGCTCAGAACTTCTCGCCAACTTTCACACACATTATTCACTCACTGGTTGACAGCCGGCACTGGAGAAACTTAGGATAGGCCTTTGTTGTGCACAGAACTCAGTGACTAGAGAAAATAATAACTAAAGTGAAGATCAATTTGTAGTTAACAGCCAATCACTTTCACATATTGTCAGGTTAACAAGTTTGCGTGAATAATTCTCTCCATACTTCTTCCTGCAATTTTGCTTAAAGAAGGATATAAAAATTAGGACATGATGGGAGTTCTGTTGGTTTGTTTGTAAATAAACATTGCAGTGATTTAGTGGCCTAACATGATTCCACTGCTTACAGTCTTTCTTACACACACACACACACACACACACACACACACACACTATAGCCCCACCTCGCTCTTATCTTTCCCGTTTTCTCTCCTCGTCTTGGTCATCGCCTTTTTCCTCCTCCCACTCTCCACTTCTCCTGCTTCTCACCCTCCACCTCCTCTCCAGTCATCTCCCTCTCACTTTCTCCATCTCTCCCCTTCCCTCCAGGCCTTCAATAAGAACACAAGCAACCAAGAAATACTTCATCCCGTCCCTCCTTTCCCTGACCCCCAACCCCACCCTTCACTTTCTTCGGCAAACCTTCATTTTCCAAGACAATATATCCACCTTCTTTTCTTCCTTCCTTTATTTCCGAGCTTCATATTTCCTCCTAATCTCTGTTTGTCTGTCTGTCTCTGCCTACCTGCCTCTCTGTCGTTTTCTTTCTGTATGTTTGTCTGTCTGTCTCTCTCCCCGTAGCTTTGATGGCATACTTCTTTTTTTATCTTTTTTTCTTTGTCTTTATTTGTTCTTTCCTAGTGTATTACCGCCTCACTGTCTATGCTATCATAGAGTCTGAAACTGCTATGTTAGTGGGTATTGTTTCCGAGCTAATTAAAAGACTACGGTACTGCTTCATCCAAACAATGTCAGGAAACTGATAAGTACCTTAGTATCCGTGTGGACGAGTTGTTCCTTCTAAGTATTTAACCCTGGATACACATTTCGCGTACATTTTAGCGTTTATGAGTTGCACAGCAAAAACCGAGTTGTGTAACTGTTTGGTAAGATCACTTGGGAGGAACCGGTAGCCCTTCAATATGTCAGCAACACATGAACAGACACAAAGAGTCGATAATAATGGTCTTTATGGAGAATGAGCTTTAGGTTTACATTTTTTACGTTATAACTTTACCAGCCTTTCCTTCGGTTGGCCCGGCCCTGTATTTAGCCTTTCTTTTCGCTTCCACCCTTTCCTTTTCCTCGCCTCCCTCACCAAGACCATTATCCTTCTCTGCACGTTCTTCCCTCCCCTCCCCCCTCCCTCCCCTGCATCTTCCTGCCTTCTTATCTGCTCTCTCTCTCCCTCCCTCCCTCTTCACATTCTCTTTTCGTCTTCTTCTTCATCCTCTACTCTCTTCTCCAGCAACACATCTCCACTCCTCCTACTTTCTTTGTTTACTTCGTATTCCAGTTTTTAACAGACTGTATGGAACTAAGGGACCGGTGGTTGTGAAAATGGAAACTATACTTTATGGAATCGGTGCACGTTATCTTGGTGTTATGTTTCGTCCGTTCCGAATAGCTGTATTGTTTTCCAGCAAATGTTTATACTCATGTTTTGAAAGACCTCCCCTTCACGTTTGTCAACCATACCTATTCTAACCCACTCCTATTGTCTCTCTATCTCTCCCATACTGACTTCGACAAGCTTCTCTTTTTAACGCAGCTCATTTCTGGGTTATAATTTTTTAACTTTATCTCTCTTTCATTCCTCTCTTTCTCTCTCACATACACACTCAAGAATAAAAATACAAACACACATGTCTTTGCTCCCAACCAGCATCTCAGACTCGTCAGCACTCTCTTATTTTCCTCCACACCTCGCCCACTACTCTCTTTCTATTCCCCAGTTCCCAGTAGCATGGTGCAAACAAGCCAATGTAACTCGTATTGTTTTGAAAAGAGGACAAAATACAAGCCTTGAGGTACACATCGACACACTGGAACCAGTACTGCTAAAAATTCTTTAGTAGTGAGGTACAATCACGGTATTTTTGTGGAGGGACAGATAATCAGGCACTGGTAATGAACTTTGATTTCATAACCAATATTAGCTTAAAGCATTCGATATGATAGAAATGTTGAGCATATCACCTTTTATCCTTTTCTACCAACTACTGTACGATCCTTTTCTTTGAAGCCAAGGTGATAAGCTAGAAGGTAAAAAACAAGCCGTCTTGTGTAGACCAACGGGCTGTTACTTTTGTATTCCTCTGCAATCCTTTTTCTCCTTCTACCTCCCTCAACCTTTTTCGTTCCTCCTACATATCATCCTCCCTCCCACCATCAATTCCCCCCTCCCTCCCTCCATCACCATCAATCCCCTCATCCTAATATCCCTCCTCTTCCCCTCCCTCCTCAACAAATCCCTCACTTTCCTCCCACCACCACCTACCCTTTTCCCCTCCTCCTCTTCCTCCTCCCTTCCTGCCTGGAGTTGGAAGCGTCGCAGGGACATTCAAATTCCGTGTTTTTTATCAGCAACAACACAGGTCCCCGGGGACTCGTGCTGCTCCAACTCGAGAAAGAAGAGGGGAAAGAGGGGAAAAATGGCCGAGAGGGGGACGAGCACATTTTTCCAGGCGTGCGTCCCCCTCAAAATTTCTGCGTGGGACTCTTTCACACACACACACACACACACACACACACACACACACACATATACATACATTTGAAACTTTGGATCTTAATCAAGCATAGGGTAGGAGAATCAAGTTGTGTACAGTGGCGAGTTCTCCCCTTATCTTTACCAGTGAGGGGCCCGTTTAGGGTGGATCCTTCCATGTGTTTACAGCTGTATATCATAAGGATGGTGTTCACGTATAGCCTTTCCTCGTCGTTCGATTTCGGGCGGTATTCCGAAACGCCATTATATGGTGTGACTTAACCAGACTTTTGTTACCTTTGTCATAATTGTAATAATTTGTCGAAGAATATAAAATATTACCGGTACTGTATGGCATGCTTATATTATTTTATATAAAGTATTAATCCACTGTGATACCTTTCTAAGTAATATGCAGTTAGATACACGTTTCTCCGACATCCCAGTTTACATGAGTTGTCGATAAATAAACAAATTACATTTCTTACCTAAAAATAGAAAAAAAAAAATGGAATCGGTATATTTTCTCAGTGTAAATAAAAGTATCGTTGCACGTCGGTACAGTTCTTGAGAATGTCCAAATATGAAATGGACACAGTTTTCAAATTTACCTCCCGGATGTATCCAACTATACTGTGAATTAATATGTAGTGAATAAGATGTTGAATATGCCTCCCCATATCCCTTATGTAAAACAAAGCATATATAAACTGGACGCAGCTCTCGACTGTCCGTCCTTCCTCCCCCCAAGGAAAATCAAAATGTGCAGCCAATATAAACCGGATTACTTTGATGGGCGTGTTGTGTTTGTGTTTCCCAGTGCCAGGCTCCCAACAGCTACCCTCCAGGAATGTTTTATGAACTTGTGAGTCTTGGCGTGTCCTTAGGGGGAGGGGGAAGCGACGGAGACTGTATATCAAAACAGTTGGTCGACTACGGCTGGAGTTTCGAACCGCGTCTTGTTTTGAAGGTGGTGGTAAGAGGAGGTGGTGCGGAAGTGTGTACTTAGAATTTTGTTTTTTCCTCACACACACACACACACACACACACACACAATGTCACTGTCGTTCTCTCTCTCTCTCAGCCTCTCTCTTCATTCGTTCTTTCCCTCGCTCATTCGTTCTCTATTATTTCTGTTCTCT
>JAWQEG010005360.1:0-15521 GCA_033782935.1 Petrolisthes cinctipes
GTGGCCACGTTTCTCTGACTGTTGGGGCTTATAGTACTAAAGGTAAATATTGAACTTGAAGAAAAATATAGGTTCCCAAAAAATAAACACATTTTTTCCCGTGAGTGTAAAATAATATGAGCAAGTTATTTACCCCACTCGTCGTTCGTTTGGAGTTGTGGTTATTTTTTTACTCGTTCTGAATGTACAGCCACAATCAAATAACCACCGACACTTTCCTTCCATTGTGCAAATAAATCAGTATCATAGCTAAATATTATCATACAACACCTTATGTCAACTCAACCTCCTCATTTATTATTATTATGAGGTGCTGCAAAATCATGTATGTGTTGTTTTTTATTACCAAGATATTTACTACGAAGGGAAAAAAGTGTCGGTGGATATTTGATTGTGGCTGTACACTCGCAATCCAAAATATGTATATATCCAGGCTTGCATCGAATAGCCTGATCGAATTTTAATTATGCGAGCTCAAACGAATATGAAACAGGATAATAAGCGTGTAATTGATTCACTAGTATGTCAAATGATTCGACGAAACTTAATTAAACAAGACCTGGATACAAGGTTTGGATTGCGAGTGTACAGTCGGCGGCAAAAGTCCTGTCGCCTCGCTTGCTTCACCGAGGCACTCGATGTTCATAGACTCGAGTTTTTTAGGTGTAGAAAACGTGCGTATTTCTCGAGTCCATGAACACTGCCTGTCTCGGTGAAGCAGGTGTGGCGACAGGACTTATGCCGCCGACTGTACATAAGTGAGTCTTGATAATAAATAAATCACTGATCATTCCCTGACTTTGTAGTATCAGATAATCAGACATTCTTATATGAACCTTTTTTTGCTGGGCCGAGTAATGAATGAATGGCCTTGTAAACAAATGAGTGAGAAGAATTACGTTTTACATTTGTATTTAATTAGTTTTGCAGCTGTTCTAAGCACTAATAAATGCAGGTTTGTAAATATTAACAATGCAGTGTTTTTAAAAGTGCTGAGAGAGAGAGAGAGAGAGAGAGAGAGAGAGAGAGAGAGAGAGAGAGAGAGAGAGAGAGACCTTACTACTAAATGTAAGTCAACAACATTTGTACACTGTTTAAATAAAAGAGAGAGAGAGAGAGAGAGAGAGAGAGAGAGAGAGAGAGAGAGAGAGAGAGAGAGAGAGAGAGAGAGAGAGAGAGAGAGAGAGAGAGAGACCGCAAGATGGTAGAAAGCCAGAGGGGATTCCTATATAGGGGTGGGGGGTGGGGGTAGGGAGGTACTGATGAAGGGTAGGGAGGGAGAAAATATTGGAGTGGAAAGGAGATTGATGAGAGAGGAGGAGAGAGAGGGAGAGAAGAAATCGCGGTACATGGGGGGCGGGGGGGGGGTGTCAAGGGGGTCAGATTGTGAGCAAATAGGAAGGGAATCTAGGGGAGAGAGAGAGAGAGAGAGAGAGAGAGAGAGGGGTGGGGAAGGACAGAGGAGAAGGAAGAGGAGAGGAGGTGGAATCTGAGAGAGAGAGAGAGGTGGAGGTGGGGAAGGACAGAGGAGAAGGAAGAGGAGAGGAGGTTGGGAGTGGGGGGGGGGGGTATCACCAGTTACACGTTGTCCCCCCCCCAAAAAAAAAAAAAAAAAATAATAATAATAATAATAATAATCAATGCTCTCCAATATAACAAAAGTGAATTACCCCCTTAATTAAATATGAGACGTGCAACAATACCAGTATGTTATAGGTGTAAACTTCCTTCTTCTTTGTCCCTCACTTCTCTCTCTGCCTTATTTTTTTTTATTCTTCCCCCTTCCTTCCTTCCTTCCTTTTGCCATCCTCTCCTCTCTTCTTTTTCTGTCCTCACTTCTCCTTTTCCTCTCCTTTCATTTTTTTTCTTCTTTTCCTCTCCTTTCCTTTTTTTTTTCTTCTTTTCCTCTCTTCTTTTTCTGTCTTCACTTCTTTTTTTTCCCCTCATCTTTTTTTTCCCTGCCTTTCCTTTTTTTCTTCTATTCCTCTCATTTCCTTTTTTTCTTCTATTCCTCTCATTTCCTTTTTTTCTTAATTTTCCCCTTCCTTTCCTTTTTTTTCCTTCTTTCCCCCTCCTTTCCGTTTTTTTCTTATTTTCCCCTCCTTTCCTTTTTTTCTTAATTTCCCCCTCCTTTCCTTTTTTCTTCTTTTCCTCCTTTCCATTTTTTCTTATTTTCCTCTCCTCTCCTTTCCTTTTATTCATCTTTTCCTCTCCTTTTTTATTTTTCTCTCCTTTCTTATTTTCCTCTCCTCTCCTTTTCATTCTTTTTCTCCTCTCCTTTCCTTTTTTTCTCATTTTTGTTCTCTTATTTTTCCGTATCCTTTCCTTTCATTTCATTCCCTTTGTTCACTGTGTCGCCGGTGCCACCTTCTATCCTGCCAGAGCCTCCTGTGAGTAGTAAGGTGTACCGGGACCACCAAGGACCACTGGCACCATGTATATATTGGTTAAGGTTACAACTAGACGACCCCCCCCCCCCCTGGCCCTAACCGGAATTGAGCCCCCAGACACAACAGTAGTATTGGCTGGTGCAGGAAGAGGAGGGGGCGGGGGGGGGGGGGTATCACCAGTTGCAAGTTGTCCCCCCCCCCTAAAAAAAGAAGAAAGAATATAATAATAATAATAATAATAATATTGATGATAATAAATGTGCAAGACTTCATAAGGGGTTAATTATTTTGCTTATCCTTCCTTATACGTAAAAATAAGTGTAATGGTGATGTTAATTATTTTGACCTTCCACAGAGATGGCTGGACCCCCTGAAGCCAGTGAAGAAGCAACTACGTATCAGGACCAAGAGTCTGGGTACATGTAAGTATTGTAACTATTAAATTATCCCTCTGTCTTCCCACTTGCTATTCCCTCTCTCTAATTAATCTGTAAATACTGTATAATATTATAAACTGGTATAGCCTGTATATGTATGTGTGTGTATGGATTATTCTGTATGTCTGTGTGAGGGAAACTGTATCTGTAACCTCACTGTCTATTATGTATGTCAAGGCTGTATATCTGTAATTTTCTGTCTACTACTGTAATTTGTTGTATCTACCTGTGTAAGGGGAATCTGGATTTATAATTAGCTCTCTCTCTCTTTCTCTCTCTCTCATGTTTGAATTAATTTCCCATAATTCCTCAGACTCTCATTTTGTTAAAACCTCTTTCCCTGATCATGTCTCCTGAAATACTGTCGTTCTTTGTTCAGGCTTATAATTATTCTGTGCTTACCGTTTACTTCAGTTTGTCGCTCTCCAATATCTTTCTCATTTCAAAAAGATACTGTATCATTGTGTATTTTTATATTTGTTTATTTAAAGGGCCCAAAAACTTTTCTAGATTTCTTTTGTGTTAAATTTTGTCATGTACAAAGTCTCTCTTCTGTGCTCACTATATTTTGTGCTTGTAATATCCACATTTGCTTTATTAAATTAGATTATACAGTGCTAAGAAAGTTTATGTTCATGTTATTTATAAACGGTATTATATATATCATAACATTTCATTTTATTATAAACTAAATTTTAAAATATTTTCCATATTATTTTGGTTTAATGAAATGCCCATTAATCTCTTAGCCGTATTCTCTTTCCTCTGTTCATCCAAATTTTTTTCTCTCATCTGCATTAAACCTTTCCCTCTGATGTCCTCCCTCTTTTTCCTTTCCTTTCTTTCCCCGCCCTTGCTACCCTCCCATGTCATTGTATATCACTGGCATCTCTCCCTTCCCTTTCTTCTTCACCCACCCTCTTCCTCTCCCTTTTACTCATCTTCCTGTCTTCGCAACCCGTCCTCCATTTATTCAATACACTACCACCCAACTCTTCACCCACCCCTCTCTTTCTCCTTTTCCTTCTCATAAAACTCTCATCATTGGGTTTTTTCCTTCCTTCCATCCCTTAATAACACTCCTCTCTCCATTTTCACACACCTTCCCTCCCTCTATCCTTTTCTTTACATCTTCCCCTTCCCTCACTTCATTTCCCTCTCTGCCCTCCCCAACCCTATCCCTCTCCACATGCCTACCCCTCTCCTGCTTTCTTCACTTCTCTCTTCTTGGTCTCTCCAATTATCCTTCTCCAATTTTCTCTCCTCACTCAACCCTTCTGTTTTTGTTTTTTTCTCCCCCAGATTTTCATCACAATATTTCATTCTCCCTCCTTTTGTTCTCTTCTTTCTCTTCCATGTTTCATCAATGTACTCCTCATCTCTCTCTTTATCACACACACACACACACACACACACACACCTACTTTGTAAATATCAACCTTATGAAGTAGGGTAGTATTAATTTCAGTACTGTATCTTGATCAGCTCTTATCGGTAATGCCATTCATTGACACTCAAGTTTGGTAGACTGTACAGGAAGTCTGATTTTTTTTTTCTTAAGTGATAAGAGTCCCCAGGTACAGTACTTAATCTTGTCCTCAACTGCATTCATAACTAAGCAAGGAATACTTCATTGCTACCTGAACAAGTAAACTGACCTCTGTTAGCAATGTACAAGAAATTTTCACTTATTGTGTACAGTATATGCATTCTGATATTTATTACCTTGTATAATTCCAGGTGGTCTGCCAGTGTTGTACTTCCGGGTCAAGTTCTTCGTGAGTGACCCTGGGAAGCTGACGGAGGAGTACACACGCTATCATGTGTTCCTGCAGCTGCGGCGGGATGTGCTGGAAGGACGGCTCCTGGCCCAGCCCTCCACTGTGGCCCTCCTAGCATCATATGCCCTACAATGTTAGTCACCCATGCCACCTGCACCTCACTCATTCCCATACTGTTGTGGCATAGAATGAATAAAAATAACTTGTCCCATGCCATGACTATAGCCCCTTCCTTAATTACATAACCTAGTGAAAGTAGCCCTACACACTTTAGTATGCTTGAAATATCCTCTCATGTTAATACCGTTCATCACAGCATTCTTCTCTTCATTTCCCTCTTCACACCATCTGGCTGGAGGTTATGACTGCCAGTTAGGGACTCGCCCTGATTTCCATTATATAATTTCTATTTCATTGGTTTGGACCAATGACATTTCTTCTGTTGTACAGTATTTTTGTCACAAGCTGTGTGTACATATCAATTTAGGCAATAAAAACAATGAGTTCTCAGTGAGCCTTACTAAGAACTCTTCTTTGATTTTGTAGAGTGTTAAGGAAACCTACTGATATTCATTTATGTCCTTTACAGCTGAGCTTGGGGATTATAGTCCAGACGAACATGGACACACATACTTGGCAGAAATGAAGATTGTCCCGGAGCAGACAGATGATCTTGAGAAGAAAATCACTGAGCTACACAAACTGCACAAGTAAGTCGTGACCGAGCCATGATATTTCCCAGTGGCTACTTATTGCACAGTTAAAGTATTGTAACCAATAGTGGTAGAGTATTACTTTTTAAAATATAAATAAAGTGACAGCAAGGGTAATGTTACCCATTCAATGCTGTACAGTGATGGAAGGGAAGAAGTTAGGAAAGCATAAGGAAGGCAGTCATAAGTCATCCTTCTCTTCCTGATCATGTATGTTCCAGTGATTGACAATCTATCTACTAATCAGCAACTTTGTTATAAGTTATACTTTGTTCTCTTTAGGAATCAGTTTTTTCATGTATTTATTAATATCCTTTGTTGTAATGACATTTATACAGTATTGTTAATTCCAAATATGAATGCTTAACTTGTAACAGCAGTTGAAATGGTGCAGAGTGCCACTTAACATAGCATATGATGGACTACAAATGACATCTACCACAGGCAAAACAAAGCATACTTTTGTTCAATTTCTTTTGATATTCTTTTATCTAGACAAATTAACTGTACGATACATGGGTAGGAAGATCATTAACAATCAAGTATATACTGTACAGTATGTTGAAGACGTATAATCCCATTAATTACAGGCAGGAAGGCCTAACCACCTAGCGTCCCATCCCTCCTATACAAATCTAATATTTATCTTTTAGTCTAAAGCTGCAATTTGTTTGCTGAGAAATGGGTTGATAAAGTGGAGACGTTGAGAAATATATTATACCGTATGTATCCATATGCATACAGTAAAAAGACCATGAAAATCTGAGAATGAAAGTACTATTTTCCTTCTGTGACTGTGTTGATGTGGTTTGTGGAATAGTGAGGTTCATGCTCTGTCTGTATTCCAGGGGCCAGTCTCCAGCAGATGCCGAGTTTAACTTCTTAGATCATGCTAAGCGGTTAGATTTGTATGGTGTGGACCTGCACAAAGCTAAGGTAAGTTACATGGTACACTGGTACGGTATAGTGATGTCAGTATACAGTATGAACAGTATATATATACATAAATGGTAGGTAGATTAGGAAATGGATATGATCCTGCCAGTGAAATGAAGGCTACAAAGTCCTTCAAACTACAGTATGCATAAAATAGACCATTTAAAGTAGGGTTTAATATTTTTGGCATAGTTTAGAGTTGTCAGTACCACGTACAGTATGTTTTGGATATAAAAGGAGAGAGATAGCATAATCTTTGTATTGCATTTTTTTTTTTACTAAGCAATAAGGTCATGGTATTCCACTTGAGTGATGAGTACAAATAATATACTTTGGGACAGAGAAGGATATCTTTTGAAGAAAGAACAAGACGTAAATATTTTGGGAGGGCATTAAATATCATGTACAGTAATGCATTAAGTTTAGTGCATTTGGTATAATCCCTAGTACCGGGACCAATGATTTTCTTTAATTTTAAAGGCACTATCAATATTTTCTCAAACATACTTACAATTATTATTTCTTTGTACTGTCGGAGGTTGATAGAGTTTAGTTACAGGTTATATATTGCTATATTTATTATTAATTGATCACTGGTACCTGAACAGGTCTTGTAAACTAAAAAATATTGTGAAATATTTGTTGGTTTAATGGTACTGTACTGTAACCTATTTCTTCAGTCAAATTCTTACCCACTTCACTTCTTCATAGCAGGCGCTATGTTTACAAGTAGTTAATTTTAGACCATAACACTAATTATACTGCACAAAGTGTTATTTGCATGATAAATTTGATTCAATATACATTATATTAACATTGCATTTTTATAACCTGAGAATTGAACTCCATTGTCTGTAGAAAATCTGGTAGAATTGTCATCTAGCCAAGCCTCAGCTCAATTAACTGACCTCTGAGCTAAATTCTTGCTAAATCTAGCCATCCCATTTTAGTTGCCTTCCACTACACACAAAATATATATTAGGGCTATTCTTAATAATTATTAGGCCTGCTGGACCTCTTTAGTTCTTTAAGACTAGGCTATATGGTGTAATATGATGTTCTTGCATTTATTCCCCTCATCCATAAAGGCATTTTTATCTATAATAATGTACCGTACAGTATCAGTTTGGAAAATAATTATCTGCATAGTACCAAGTAAATACCCACATTTTTTAGTTATCTTTTAATGTTCCTTAATTTCTAAAAATGTATCTTTTCCTTCAGGACTCAACCAACCGTGAGATACACCTGGGTGTAACTGCTATTGGTCTGGTCGTGTTCCAGAACGAAATAAAGATGAATACTTTTAGCTGGGCTAAAATTGTAAAGATATCATTCAAGAGGAAACAGTTCTTCATCCAGTTGAGAAGAGAAGTGGTAAGAAGAGTTTTTATATGGTATACATTCAACTCCTTACTAGTACAATCTTATTATTTGCTTCCAGCACAATTTTCTTTTCAAACAAAGTAAAAACAAATACTAGGTACAATAAACCCTTGATAAGGAGTTTGGATTAGCAAAATGCATTGTTCTATTCGAACATTAAAGAGGCAATCACTCTTATAAGGTGACTATTAGTGAGGTGAGTGGTTGGTGTATTTGTAATGTACTAAATTATATTGAATTTTACTTTGTAGTAATGCAGTATTTCTGTAATTTATTCATATGACAGTTTACAGTGTATAGTACATGCAAGTGTACAGTACAAATAGTGACACTTCTATACAATACATACATTGTAAACTTTGTTTGAAGACACATAATTGAATGCCACCCCTCAAGCTGAAAAGAGTTTTGGCTTAAGAGGAAGACATACCATCCATGATTATAGTTAATCCATCTGACCCATCCCCCCAATGAATTAGTCTAATGGAGGGTTTACTGAAGAAGATAATATGCCTTTAGAAAAGGGAGTTATATTACCATGATTAGATATTCTATTTAAAAGAGAAATATATATTAGCTGAAGCAAAAAAGCATTATAAACTTGGCAAAACATGTGAAAAGTTTAAGAACACTTGACAAAACTGGGCATTAGTTTTGTTTCACCTGTTCTTATCCATATTTTTCTGGCCAGGCCCCTTCTATTTGGCACATTAAACTTGGATAGGAGGAAGTATTGAGTTAGAGAACAGTAATGGAGAAGGTTGGTGGAGAGGAGGGAATGGGAATAACAGATAGAAGTTAGAGGAGTTTGTTATTACCAAGCTTTGTACATATGAATTGTTTTTGTTGGCTCAAAGCTACAATTCTTGCTCCTGGATTCAGATTGGAGATGCATGAACTCTAATACTGCTGCAGTTTAATGGGGAAAATTCTCCTGACATAGACAATAATCGACTAAACTCACCAGTTTGACATACAACCTTAATAGCATCAAATTTCATTACAATCACTGAAATGTAACACCATAAGGTAAAAACATTGGAGATAACTATGGTGTGAGAGATAAGGCATAGAGTAGGTAGATCACCTTCATCTACTGTGAAAAGTAAGAGGATTGTACATCTTCATCTCTGTCCTGCCTTAACTCTCTTAGACTGACCAGACCGAGAGCAAGCCAGACCCAGGCTCATTCCTACAGATAGTGAAGAAGAAGCTGTACAGGAAGGTAGACACGGACCCCGAAGTGAATATCATGAGTGCTTCATCACCAATGCTCTCAGCTGTAGTGAGACAGTCAGACATGAGCTTCGTGTTTGTGATGTCTTGGTTGTAATGGGGCCCAGAATATTATACTTACAACTTTAGAGTGATGCTCATAGTTGTGTGTTTGAGCCTAACCATTATTTATACTATATATTAACTGCTTTACATCATAACAGGTTTGGAGTATTAACTCAAATAAACTAGTGTGATAGAGTGTGTGACTTATCATATAGCATTGCATAGCATTTTGTAATGTAACTTATGTTAATGTTTGTTTTTTGTTACTTAAAAATGTTTCCTAACATATAACCTTATAATTCCTGGATTATTGAAATATAATGTTGAACTTGTCCTCAGCGTGCATCTTGTTTTTGTATATGTGACACAGTATTAAAAGTGAATACTGTAGTGCTGATTCAAAAGATTAACAATTGGTTTCAAATGTACTGGTAATTTATTTGTATAATGTTTTTGTATTGCAATTTCTTGACTAACAAACCCCCCCCCCCCCCCCCCCCACCTAGGACTGACTTCACAAACCTTGGTCGTAGTACAAATTGGGGAGTTAGCACTTTCAGATTTCTTGACCTTTTCATTCGCCTTTCTACATTGGGACAATCGCTTTTTTCCCATCTGTCTAGTGGGTACTTATGCTTCATGCTTGCTGTACAGGTTTGTTTTGTGCTTTCAGCCTTGGTAGGGCTACTTTGTTGTATTCGTCGTTTTGTGTGTCTTTTGTTGGCCTTTGCTGATAAGGGTATTGACACCCAAGATATAGATTGAATTTAGACTTAAATTGGGACATTGAGTAAATAGGGATATTGATTGAATTGGGACACTGAGTAATTTGAGACATTAACTTTAAACAATGTGTAGATTGAAATTTTTCGTAGATTAAGACATTAAATTGGAACATGAGTGAATTAACTTTGAGAGGTTGATCTCTTGAGCATGGTGATACACAATAATATTAATACTTGTACTGTGGATAATGTTAGATGTGCTAAATTTACTTGTCACTGGGAAGCCCCATGCACAAAGGGTTATCTATCCCCTCCGTTGCTTGGTACTGTATTTTTTGGAATAAGTATAATCATATGGTGTTAAAGTACTAAATTATCTTTTTACGATTACATTACTCAAATCACTTGTCTAAGATAAAGAGTCAGAGAATGTACTTTCATCCATCTTTTTGATAAAGGGTTGTACTCTGCATGTCTTGTATTGTTCAAACAGTTCCAGACAGCATTACTCAGTTATAGAATATGACCACCCTATGGACCGTGGTGCAAGTCAGAGATAAGAAATTATTGTACTTAGCATATTGTGTCAGTGTAAAGGAAAGTTTATTTACTTGGATGGTTCAATGGTAGAAAACGTGCCTTGTGCAAGTTTGGGTTTTGGGTTCATCATTACACTTGAGTGGATTCATATGTATTGCAGTGTCAAGGAAAAAATAATAATTTTGTTTCTGCTTAGTATTTGCCAAGCAAAAAATCAATAAAGTTGACAGTGGTATTCCAAGAGAGATAGGATAGGGTTAGGCATATAGTAAACATACAGTTTTCTTCATACGCGGGTGAGATATAGTGTAAGCTATGTATACCACAACTCATCCCTTATCATATAGATTAGCTGTGTGAGATACTGTACCATGTTGGCTCATTCATTCTTCCTTAAATGGGTGACAAGTTGACAACCAATCAACATTAGACAGTATACACCAGTTTACTCATTACTCTATGCATATTATTAGACAGTATACACCAGTTTACTCATTACTCTATGCATATTATTGTCATCATCAGTACCCCCATTTCCCTTTTAGTAAAAGATGGGAACTATGCATAGCAGTTTTGAGAGATTGTTGTTTCTGTAGTTGTTATAAACTAATAATGTACTATTCAGACATTTGCTTCACCAGGTATCATTGTGAATGTGTAGGAGAGATGTACTTGATGGAGTAAGCAACAACAGATTTTTTCCCAGCTGCTGCTATCCTGTCAGACATATTTTTAATGTTTTATGAATGACTTTATGCAATGAGGAAATAAAATGAATATCATACTGAACTTGATCTACTCTCCTCCAGTCTGAAAACTATGACAGTGTTCTGGGTTTCAACTTGGGATCTTACCGTGCCTGCAAGTGCCTGTGGAAGTCTTGTGTTGAACACCACACCTTCTTCAGACTTCACACACCCCGTGCCCCCACTAAGAAGTGAGTCCCCAGTTATATTCTATCATTTATCTTGGCCTTCTCTAGCAACTTTTTGTTTCAGTTTTCCTTCAAGCTTCTTATCTCTACTGCTCATTTAAATTTTTGTGTTCTGCATCAGTTGGTTCATCAACACTCCAGTGTGCTCTGATTGTCTTGGTCTTGGCTGTATGTTACATATATATTAACTATATTAAAGACTGGTTGAATTGTACTTGAACTAATGATGATGTTTACCGTATCAACAAATGTAATAGCTTTCATATGTAATGCTATACTGTTTCACTGTGGTTGAATGAGGTAAAGTTGGACACTGAATGTTTAATTATGCTGTCTGTAAGTAATAATCTACTTACTAAGATAATAAATGTTGTTCCTTCAAGAAACATGTTGACCCTGGGAAGCAAGTTTCGGTATAGTGGACGAACAGAATTCCAGACAGTGGAAGAATGTAAGCGGCGGGCACGAGTGGAGCGCACCTTTGTCAGGTGAGAACACAGACTTCTGATTGTTTAACATGGGTGAAGGGTAATGAATAAAGTCCTCCACACAAAAGAGAAGAGAAGAGTAAGCTATCTCCACTTTGCTTCTCCTCCTTTCATACCTTTCTCTACTCTACCCTCACCCTAATCTCCTCTTTCACACTACGGTACTGGATTTTTGAAACTCTTGAAGGTACTTCCTATTACTGGTTTGGGTTATAATTTTTTAGAAGTTTAGTCATATGACTGTGTGTTTGTGTTTATACTCTTGAGGGGTTATTGACTGAGTGACTAACTAATTTTGCCAACTACTGTATATTTGTTATTGGCATATTCTTTTAAAGGTAGGTATTAAATCCTGCATCACACATAAATCACTTGAATTGTTTGTTACTTAACATGTAAAGTGACTATGTGATGGTGAGGATAAAACAAGACAGATGAGCAAATGAATCAAAACTAGTTGTTACCAGAACATGGAAAGTAATTCAATTGCCAACCTAAACTATAACAAGTCTGCTGTATACAGAGTAGGGACTATATCAAGTATTGAATATTGCCACATCAGTACATAGCAAGTAAATGTTGTGTTGAGGCTAAATTTTTTTTTTTTTTTTTTTTTTTTTTTTTTTTTTTTTTTTTTTGAAAGAGAGTACAGTAGATGTTGTAAACCCAGTACAGTATTGTATTGTAGTGAATTATGGAGGTTTTCTTATGGCGTTTTAAATAATTTTGCATTAGCTCTAGCATACTGTATATGGGATTTCTGTAGATGTTCCAGGAGGCATTGACATCATGTTAACCTTTGAACAAGAGTAAGATTTTCCTCCCAACAAGAAAGATACCCTAGCCTGTTGATAAGAAAGCAACAATAGTAAAAGTTATCAACCATTTTTTCAGGGTTAGTCAGTCAGCAATCATCCCACTTAAGTTTGCCATAATATTTCTATGTTACTTAGCTGGAAATTAGAAGGTTATGGGAAAAAAGACTGACTTTTTATAAATTATAATGTACATAAATATATTTCTTACTTGCAGATCTCCGTCCAAGCGCTTCGTCCGACAGACCGTCCCAACCCCAAGTGACCTGGGTCGCAAAGGGCGATCTGGGTCAGGGTCATCCCTTAGACCCCGCACTGATTCGTCCGGGTATAAGGTCACCTCCCTCCAGGGTGCACGCACCCCGAAAATGGCCTGGGGTGAGGCTCATGATTCAGACGAGTGAGTACCAGAAAGTCGAGTTTGTTAATTCATATACAGTAGTGTATTGTATTATTATTTATCCCAACACAAGGAAAGAATGCACAGAGCAGTCACTAGACGGATTTTTGGCCTAAATGGTTTAACCACTAAAGACAAATTGAGAATGTTATACTGTACTGTATCTGTCATCTCTGGGAGATAAAAGGAAAAGGAGATATGATAATGATGCATAAAGAAAATTTATAGAGGGCTAAATAGTGTACAGTATTGTAATAGGAAGTTACGTGGATACAGCCAGAATTTAGCAAAAAATGTTTGCACGAAGATACCATAAAATATATATTTCCTAACAGGTATAGGTTATTGGAATCGAAAATTACCAGACGAGGTTATAAATTTTGCGTAAAGACCAAAGAGCGTTCACAGTGTCGAAGATATGGAGGATAAAATGGAAACAGTTGAAGGGATATCATGAGCTTCGTTCAGTCCTGTACACACACATACATACACACAATTTGTCAACATATATCCCCAGAACGATTGAATACATAAAGAGACGGCAATTGGTCCGAGTAGTGAACAATTACTGTGCAGGAAATTGGGAAGGTCCAACCAGTGATGAGTTCAGCAGTGTTACCATAATCCTCGTGGTCGGACCAATGCTTTACAACACCTATAATGGCATGCTGGTTTCGTTAATCTTTTTTTTAGCTGTACAGTATTTTCTTAACTTATAATTTTTTAACACCCACACATAGTATACCGTATATTATATCAAGTGTACCAAAAATCACCCAAAATTATAAAGTTAAGCTCATTAGAAATAATAGTTAGGTGGAAAAGGGGTTGACGTGGAAAGGAAAGAGTTGCCGGAGGTAAGTACAGTAAAGAGCGAAAGTTTGGTCGTTATAAAAGTAGTCTGTAATGATGAAAGTTGGGAGAGGTGATGGTGGTGGTAACGGTACACTTGGAAAATATTAAATGTGAACCAGTGATATTTGGCTGGATGTAATGAAGGGATGATGGGTTGGGTATTAGTGTACCCTGGATAGCCATAATTAGGACTCACGGATTCTTTACCATCATACCGTATATTTTATTTAAGTGGTTTATTTCTCTGGTGTTTTGCATTTGTGTAAATTGTATTCGGAATGTTTGGTATTCATTTGTCCGAGCTTTTATATAAGGACGCTTTCAGATGCTCGAATTGTGAGTTGCACGTCCAGCTTCCAGGAGAGAACACACACACACACACACACACACACACACAAAACGCTGATATGAGCCGTGTGGGGTGTGTTTATAGCCTTTTCCCCTTTACCTACAGGTTCAGTATTCAGTATAACAACAATGACTTTATTACAAACATCATTCTGTCATGCTTTTGTTTCATAACAACTACTTGTAGATTTCTAACTGTATCAGAATTCAGCCAATTTGGAGTGACTTAGATTTTTGCTTACAAGCTCATGTCCAGAGTCAGAATAGGTGTAATGCTCCAAGTAGCATATTGTCATTCACTTATTATTATTTAGATTGTTTGAGAGGACTAAATAAGTGCACCGCAAGCAAACTTACTTTTGATCTCATAATTATTTAGGTTAAAATCATTATGTACTTTCATTTTACATACTGGTGGAGCGTAACTTAAGGTAGAGGTTCGGTGTTGGTAAATATGGAGCAAGCGATTCCTCCAAACTATTCCAAGCAACAGAACACCATTATTTTTGTTCATCTGGTCTTGTTTCCTGGCATACTTTGGAGGAATAAAGGCACTCCAATAAAACAAAAGTGAATTACCCCCTTAATGAGAATGAGTGGGTAATTATCATGACACTTCTGAGACCCTATGAGTCCATCCAAGGGTGTCTCAAGGATCTGACGTCGCTGGAAAACTAGTCATTTGTGGCCAATATAATATCATACACAAGACTTTATGAATAAAATTGGGAAAAATGTCACGATAAGTTTGTATCGTACTGGGATGCTGTTATTGACTCATGGCTGTGAAAGTTGCGTGAGAGAAATGTATATAATATAAATCTTTTTAGAAGTGCCTACAGAATCCATTGTAGAGACAGACTGACAAATTAGGAAGTTGATGAACCAGGTTGTATCTTATAGTTTTGCATGTGTGGGAGGGAGAGGCATTGGAGAGAGAGAGTGGGAGTGGAGTTGGTTGGTGGAAGAGAGATGATGGGAGTGTGAGGTGGAAATTGAGTTGGTGGAAGAGATGATGGGTGTGTGAGGTGGAAATTGAGTTGGTGGAAGAGATGATGGGAGTGTGAGGTGGAAATTGAGTTGGTGGAAGAGATGATGGGAGTGTGAGGTGGAAATTGAGTTGGTGGAAGAGATGATGGGAGTGTGAGGTGGAAATTGAGTTGGTGGAAGAGATGATGGAGTGTGAGGTGGAAATTGAGTTGGTGGAAGAGATGATGGGAGTGTGAGGTGGAAATTGAATACACACAGGATAAAGGTGATAGACGTGAGGAAGGGAAAGTAGCGTGTACCCAGCGACCTATACACACACACACACACACACACCTTAGCAACCAACAAACCTTCACGTCCTTCCACCCACCCACCCATCTTTCATAATAATAACCAATACTTCTTTCTATCCTAGCAAACAGCAGTCTACCCCACTCACTCATTCACTCGCTCACTCTTTCACTCTCACTCGCTCACTCTCTCACTCATTCATCCACCCACC
>JAWQEG010005361.1:0-46540 GCA_033782935.1 Petrolisthes cinctipes
TTCCCGCCATTGTTTTGGGTGAATTATTCTGGCGGGTTGTGTGCTGTCAAGGCTTTATCCTCGGTTGACTATTCTCATTTTCTTTTCCATTCTTCCCTTCTTTATTCTCTCCTCTCCATTCCTCTTTTTATTCTTTCCTTTCCTCTCTTTCATTCTTTCTTTTTTCTCTCTTTTCCTCTTCATCTTTATCATCGTTTTACTATCTTATTTTCTTTTCCATTCTTCCCTACTTTATTCTTTCTTCTTCTCTCCTCTTTTCCTTCCTCCTCCTTTATTCTCTCCTCTCCTCTTCCCATTTGTTCATATTCATCTTTATCATCTTCTTTTCCTCCTCCTCCTCTCTCTCTCTCTCTCTCTCTCTCTCTCTCTCTCTCTCTCTCTCTCTCTCTCTCTCTCTCTCTCTCTCTCTCATTTTCTTTATTTCATCAGCTTCTTTTGTTTTGCTTTCACTTTCCGTCTCTTTCTCTCACTTTATCATCCTTTATTCTTCTCCCTCTTCTCTTGTTCTTTGTCATTCTCTTTTATTCTCTCTATCTCCCTAGCTTTCCTCTTTATCTCCTCTTTCCTTGTCTCCTTAATTATTCCATTCAATGTATAATTATTCTTTTTCGTTTCTTTATCCACTCTCCCTTCTCCTCCTTCTCTTCTTATTCCTTCCTTTTTATTTTCTGTTATTATTTATTTATCTATTTCCTTTCTCCCTTCTTTATTCTCTCTTCCTCCTCTTTCGTCCTCTTTATTCTATTCATTATTTATCGTATTTTTTCCTTATTCTCGTTTATTCTCATTCTCCTCTTCTGTTATCTGTATTTTTATCTCTTATGTTCTCTCTTCCTTCCTCTATTCCAATTATTACTCTTTCCTTTTGTTTCCTCTCTTTATTCATGCACCTCACATTATCATTTTCTTTATTTTGCTATCTCTCTTTACTTTCCTGAATCCCCTCTCTCTCTCTCTCTCTCTCTCTCTCTCTCTCTCTCTCTCTCTCTCTCTCTCTTTAATTGTCCCATCCCCCTTTTCACCACAGATATGTTCTATAATAATAATAATAATAATAAAAACAATAATAATAATAATAATAGAAATTATATATGATTTTAATTCTTGTTGTCGTCGTTGTTGTTATTGTTGTCGTCGTGGTTGTTGTTATTGTCGTTGTTGTTGTTGTTGTTATTGTTTTCTCCATGGTCTTTTGTCAGTGTGGGAAGGAGGATTCAGTTTGCTTGCTTGTGCTTGTGGGTTCGTCTTGATCAAATGAGTGTGCTTGTTAGTGGTGCCTTCGTTAGATGAGAGGCGTGTGTATGTATATATGTATTTATAGAAGAGCAGTATTTATTTATTTTCACATATTTATAAAGTTGGAGTCAATAATATATGTGTGTGTGTATTTTTTGGGAATAATTATAATATAGTCTTTCATTCATAAGTGGCCAATTATTTTTCATTATTTTACTTCTTTTCTTTTCTTTTTCTTCCTTATTCCTTGCTTTCTTCTCTGCTCTCTTCCTCCTTTTTCTTCTCTTTCTCTTATTTGTATTTATTTCATTATCTTGCTTTTCCTTCTCTTCTCTTCCTTATTCCTTGTTTCCTCTCTCCTCTCTTTACTCTGCTTTCTATTCCTCCTTTTTCTTCTCTTTCTCTTATTTGTATTTATTTTATTATCTTACTTCTCCTTCTCTTCTCTACCTTCCTTATTCCTTGTTTTCTTCTCTCCTGTCTTGAATCTACTCTCTCTTCCTCCTCCATTTTACTCCTCTTCCTTCTCCTTCTCTTCTCTTCCTTCCTTCCTTATTCCTTACTTTCTTCTCTCCTCTTGAATCTACTCTCTTTTCCTTCTCCTTTTTCTTCTCTTCCTCCATTTTCTTCTCTTCCTCCTTTTATTTTCTTCTTTACTTCCACTATTTCCTTAATTAATGTTGTGGGTATGGTTGTGTCAGTGTATTGCATGGTCTCTCTCTCTCTCTCTCTCTCTCTCTCTCTCTCTCTCTCTCTCTCTCTCTCCATGTAGCTCTTTTCAATCCCTCCCTAGCTCCCAGCCTTCTGTTCTGTTGTATTCATTCTTCAGCTCTCTCTCTCTCTCTCTCTCTCTCTCTCTCCTCTCTCTTACCTGTGTTTTCCCCTCCTCCTCCTCCTTTCTTCCTTCCTCATAACAGCATTTGAAAAGAAAAGCAACAGCAACAATAATTCGCCTCTTATCCACAATTTTTGCTCGTATTCCATTCCACAGTGCACGAGTTGGGAAAAAATTCTTTGCTTTTCATTCGTCATTTGTTTATCATTAATTGACATCATTAGAGCGAAAGCCAGTGGGATCTCAAAAACTCATTCACTCTTTTTTTGTTTTTTGTTTTTACTTCAAATTTGAATAAAATGTCGTGAACGATAAAAGTCTCCTCCCCCTTACCTTACCTTCTCTACCCCCCCCTCCCCCCCCCCCCCATCCCGCCCCCCCCTCCTTCCAGCACACCCCCACCCCACCCAACCCCCACCCCACCTAGCATTTATTTCACAGGAATAACCTTAGCGTGTATAATATTAAAGAAAAAGATTATGGACATCCATTCAATACGGGTTAAGTTTATCCTCCACTTAAAATCAAATAAGATGGTAAATAAATTCTCCCAATAAATTCCAGAGGTGGTGGGGTGGAGGTGGGGGTGGGGGGGGGGGAGGGGAGGGAGAGAATTGAGACCCCCAAGAGAACGAACGAAGCTTAAAGAAACACCAAGTGAACGCAAGAGAGGGGAGAAGGAACGTGTTGCAAGAGAGAGAGAGAGAGAGAGTGAGAGAGAGAGAGAGAGAGAGAGGTTGCCAGCGACCCCCTTTTCCTTAAACATATATTATTATATTTTTCACCTTAAGATATTCACGCTGCATTTTGTCTTTTTCTTCTTCTTTTCGTGGGTGAGATTTGCAGCGGGCTGGTGTGCGTGCCTAACCTAACCTGTCGCCATTAAGCTCTCCAATACCTTGTTTGTGACGCCGGTGAAAGGGGATTAAAAAAAACGAACACGTCGTGAAATATAAAGGTAAAATCGTTCATGGTGGTGGAGAGAGAGAGAGAGAGGCAAAGGTGGGTGGTGTTGTTGTTGTTGTCAGTGTTGCCAGATGTGCACCACCGCCTCCTCGTGTCTTCTGATTGGTGCTTCTCCTTTTGCCTTCTCGTTTTATCACCCCGCCCTTTATTCACCGCTATTTATCAACCCCCTTCTCCCTTCCTTGTTTTGTTTGCCGAAGAACCCGTAAGACATAACCATACACCACCATCCATTAAAATTTCTCTAAATATTGGACTGTACCCGTTGAAATTAGGGTATTTTTAGGGTGATGGGATTCATTTGCGCGCCACACCCACACGATGACGTCACTTCCCGAGTTTGCGCGCCAAGAATCCGTGGACCAATCAGCGACGAGCATGAAGGTAGAGGGGGGCGTGGCCTAAATTTTGGCGCCTAAGTGTAGGATGAACTTACCGGTCAATATAGCGCCTATTAGAACATTATTATTATTATTTTTTGGGGAGTGAATAATCATCTTTGTTCATTAAGAGAGAGAGAGAGAGAGAGAGAGAGAGAGAAGCCTTGACTTCATTAGACATCGTAATTTGCCCCCCCCCCCCATTCTTCCTAACCCCCCCCTTCTTACGTTGATCAGAAAATAGATTGATTGATTGATTAGACGTCACAACAGCCAAATCATACAGCGTCCGAGGAAGAAGAAGAAAAAGATAGTTAATTAATTGAGAGGTGAGACAGTAAGCATGCACATAGGGGATTAATTATTTGATCATAAGAAGAATTATAATAAGGATTGGATCAGTGCATTCATAGGTAAACAAGAGGTGATTCGATAACATACATATATTGCCTCGACTCATAAATGAATTCGTGTTTATATGCAGATTGAGGGATGGATGGACAAATTAGGTGGTTGATGGGTGTGTGTTGTTGTTGTTGTTATTGTTGTTGTTCGTGTGTTGTAGGTGTGTAAGAGACTGCATGTTGAATAAAGATAATAATAATAATAGTCTCTCTCTCTCCCTGTGTGTGTGTGTCTCTCTCTCTGTCTGTGTGTGTGTGTGTATGTGTCTTTATCTCTGTCTGTGTGTGTGTCTCTCTCTGTGTGTGTGTGTATGTGTCTCTATCTCTGTCTGTGTGTGTCTCTCTCTCTCTCTCTCTCTCTCTCTCTCTCTCTCTCTCATCCATTTCTTTTCCGGTTAACATCTTCGTTCCGACACACACACACACATACACACCTTCACTTTCACCTTCATGGTCTAATGCTTCCTTAGCCACGAAACCCATAACACTCTTTTATTTATTATTATTATTATTATTATTATTATGGATTGGAGGCTACTGTGTGGTTCCTCCCTCTTTATATACCTTATTTATTTATTTTATATATTCATTTATTTATTTAGGCTACTTTTTATTTATTTATTTACTTATTTATTCATTTACGCTACTGTTTCTTCCTTCTTTATTTATTTATTTATTTATTTATTTATTCATTTATGCTACCGTTTCCACCCTATTTATTAATTTATTTATTTATGTACAGTATTTATTATTTATTTATTTATTTATTTATTTATTTATTTATGCAATCGGTTTCCTCCCAAGCCATGTACACTCACAATCCAAAATTTGTATCCAGGTCTTGTTGAAGTTTCGAATAATTTGACACACTAGTGAACCAATGACAACGCTTATCCTGTTTCATATTTGCTTGTGCTCGCTTAATAGGCTATTCAATCTTCAGGCTATTCGAAGCAAACCTGTATACATATTTTGGATTGCGAGTGTACCGAGTATAAACCAATTAACCTGAAATGAATTATGTCAGATCCCAGAAAGTGTGATCAAACCTGTATGTATATTTACCATCATACTCATACACACATATTGGGCCCCACATGTCATACTGGAAACGATGGCCCCCCTTGTTCCCCCCCCCCCTGTGTGCCTGTGTGTGTGTGTATAGGGAAAGATTGGGCCCCCTGTGTGTGTGTGTTTGTGTGTAATGTCCTACCCCCCCTCCCCCCCCCCCCCCTGTGTGTGTGCAGGGGATGATGCCCCCCCGCTCCCTCCCATGTGTGTCTGTGTGTGTGCAGGGAAAAATGGCCTCCCTGTCTCCCTGCCCTGTTGTGCCTGTGTGTGTGTGTAAGACTCTATTATATGCAAGGAAAGATGGCCTCTCTCTCTCTCTCTCTCTCTCTCTCTCTCTCTCTCTCTCTCTCTCTCTCTCTCTCTGTGTGTGTAAGGCCCTAGCTGGTACATAATATTTTCCACCCCAGCCAATACTTAATAGAGACCTTTTTATTGAAACTTTTTTGCATCCAGTCTCGAGCTGAAATATTGCATGCATATTATATCTATAGCCTTTGTTGCCTTAAGGGAGGAGGTATAGCAGAGTGTTGGTGGTGGTGGTGGTGGTGGTAAATCTGGAGCAACTGATTCCTCCATACTATTCCAAGAAACAGGAGACCACTATTTTTTTTTGTTCATATGCAGGTCTTGTTTCGTGGCACACTTTGGAGGAATCATGGCACTCATTTAGGCACCCTGGGATGTCCTTTAATTAAACATTTACCTTTAAGGGGGTGCGGGAATAGGGGGACAGGCTTGGGGGGGGGTGCGGGAATAGGAGAACAGGCTTGGGGTGGGTAGAATGCCTGTCCCCTATTCCCTCACCCCCCTAAACCCCCCCCCCAAGCCTGTCCCCCTACTCCCGCACCCCCCTAACCCCCCCCCCAAGCCTGTCCCCCCCCTAATCCCGCACCCCCCTAACCCCCCCCCCCATGCCTGTCCCCTACTCCCGCACCCCCCTAAACCCCCCCCCCCCCAAGCCTGTCCCCCTATTCCCGCACCCCCTTAATTAACAACCTCTACAACCTTTATACTGTACACCCACGTCTTTAGTAATTAAGGTATTGAAGCCTTGAACCAACCTCACTGTGAATCATGAACCCGTGAAATAAAAAAAAAAAAAAATAATCTCTTACTAAAGCTCAAACCATACAGGAATTAACACATAACAATTCAGGTTGTAATAATAATAATAAAGCTCAGTGTTTTTATCATTCACAACTTATTAATACAAAGTCGTAATGTCACTCCACTACTATTTTATAATCAAAACTTCACTTAAGTCTATTTTTCACTGCGACGTTCATTCATTGTGGCTTTTGTTTTTATTTTATTTTGTTTTTATATGTAGTGGCAAAAATTTTTCTATTTCCATCTCAGTTATATGGCATTAGATACACGGGTTTTTTTTTTTTACATTCTATTAATTACACGTTGAAGATAAATAAATACCTGCTTGTGTAAAAAAAGTTGGGGTAATTAAAGTGTGTTGAATGGGGAAAGCAGAAAAATTATATTATTTATTTAAGGGACCTTTTGATATTGTAGTCAGAAAATTGGAGGTAAATGAGTCCTTCAAATATTACCACGGAACACACACACACACACACACATACACCTATAGGGAAGGAGCTTGTTTCGTGGCATGGTCAGGAGGAATCAGAAGCCTCCAATTCCCATATTTACACGATCACAGGGTCCTTAAATACAACCAATATTATTTCATTATTATTGTTATGATCTTGCATGAATTATTGAATATATACCTTTTATCATTTTTATATAATTTTATGTGTTTACTGAATGATTAACTTTATATCTACAATTAATAAATCATTTTTTTCTGTTTTTAAAGAATAAGAGGGCTAATTTTTATATGTGTAATGTTCCAATAATAATAATAATACATCAAC
This sequence comes from Petrolisthes cinctipes, assembly GCA_033782935.1. Lineage (NCBI taxonomy): Eukaryota > Metazoa > Arthropoda > Malacostraca > Decapoda > Porcellanidae > Petrolisthes > Petrolisthes cinctipes. The sequence goes on from JAWQEG010005361.1 coordinate 6,785, forward strand.
CAATCACCAATATTTACATCACGATACAGAGCAATGACGTCAATGAATTATATAACCAATGGGAGCATGAAATAATGACGTCATGGGAAGCTGGACCAATGAGAGGTAAAAGAATCAATGACGTCACTGATATTCGGACCAATGGCAGAGCTTCCTTGGTTGATGAAGTGTTACCAAGTATGGGGATTTTTCTTTTTTTTTTACATGAGAAATTAGTTTTACCAATGTGGAAATTATATATAAAGATTTTTGTTCAAGAGTAAATGGGGATTTTTTTTACCAGATGAAAATTTAATATCAAGATGATAAATATATAACTATCTTCAAGAGTAAACAGAAGGGAATTATTGAGGTAAAAAGGGAAATTCAGATATTGAACTTGAGGTAAAAAGGGAAATTCAAATGTTGAAGTTGAGATAAAAAGGGAAATTCAAATGTTGAAGTTGAGATAAAAAGGGAAATTTAGATGTTGGAAGTTGAGGTAAAAAGGAAAATTCAAATGTTGAAGTTGAGGTAAAAAGGAAAATTAAGATGTTAAAACTAAGGTAAAGTTGGGGAAATTTCATCAAGCAGCAACAGCAGCACTTGGCAACACTGACACGAGGACTGACTGTCATGGCGTACACGTGAAGGAAGGAAGGAAGGAGGTGTGACGGAAAATCAAAATATACCCTTTGGACGTCTTATTTCTTCACTTTGCATTATTTGAGTGACTATATGAGTTGCCATTGTTGTTCTAGAGTGAGGGAAGCCATGGAAAACTACGATATTGTGGCCTAATTGAAGGTAATTATGTGTTTATTTTAGAGGTAATTAGGTATTTATTGAAAGAATTACCGTTTTGCAGCAGTGTTGCCAGATCCGGCTGGGTGCCAGTATTTTACCCCCGTCATTTATTGTACTTTACCACGGTTATTTCCAGGTAATTTGCCCAGGTTAGGTCCCGGTAGTCTGATGCGATCTAGGTTAGGTTAGGCTAATTTCAAAATGCCCCATTTGAATATGCCCTATCTTGGAAATGGGGCATTTGCGGAGGAAATGCCATTGAGGAAAATAGTCTTAGAATGGTCTAAATAAGTGGGTAATGAAGGTAGAAAAAACGTACGCAATAACGGTAATTCTTTCAATATTTACCGGTAATTAATTATGTGTATATTATGGAGATAATTATGTGTATATTATGGAGGTAATTATGTGTATATTATAGAGGTAATTATGTGTATATTATGGAGGTAATTGTGTATTTATTTGGAGATAATTATGAGTATATTTGGAAGTAATTATGTGTGTTTATATGGAGATAATGATGTGTATAATTATTATGGAGGTAATTACGTGTTTATTTTCTTCTAGGCCTCTTACAGTTATTTCTCTCGTAAGGTTGTGGGCAGGTTTAGTAAAGATTAAGTTGTTAGAAGTAAGTAAACATTGATTTTATATATATTTATTTACTACGTGTTGGATATATTTTTGTTTCTTAAGGTCGTAAGATATTTGAATCTGAAGGTTAATAAGTGGGTTATTTATTTATCTTTTTTTTTATTTACGGCAGTGTATGGATTTTATGAAGGGTAAATGTCAGGACCAAGTTGTCATTGCTGTTTTTTTATGTATAGGTAATCCAAACAGTAGGCGTAGGGATTGGTTTGTAAGCACCATAACGAAAGAAACTGAACTGTGTAAATGACTGATGAGTGAATTATTTGATGACTCCACAATGAAACTATCGTAATTATGGAACTACCTGACAGATTTTGTGGATATGGATGGATATTCAGTTTGTTGAATATGATTAAGACTAACAAGTGTGGTTGGGGAGGATCATAAAACAAACCAAAGCCACTGTGGAATCAGCCCAAAGGAGGGAGTGAGAGTTGGCGACCTCGCTCTCTAACAATGACCACACCAAAGACTCGTAATTTCAAATAGCCTCCGTACTAAAGCTTCCCCACCTACGCATCTCAAGGTGGTAATTCCCTTTTGGTACATTGGAGTGATTTCATTCCTCCAAAGTATGCCAGGAAAAAGGCCCAAGTTAACAAAAATAATGGTGTTCTGTTGCTTGGAATAGTTTGTAGGATTCAGTTGCTCCAGATTTGCCAACACAAAACTTCCCCCTTAAAATATTATAACTATTATTACAAGCGCAACATTTGTTTTCATGTCGCTAAATGGCTTTTTAGAGTGTGACAACTATTTTAGAAATAACCACAACAATGATCAATCCCTACCAGACTCATAATTATTCACACTCCCACCTTTACCAATACTTAACACGAGTACTTCTCTTCATAGTCCCACACTCACATACCATACCGTGGAGCAGAAATATACAATTCACTCCCCACTGAAGTAAAAAACAAACATTTAATTAAACAAGCATGAAGAAAAACAATTTCCTCGTACACAAATATATAGTTATAGATTATCCACTGTACATTAGAATTTCTCCTAAGTTTTCATCACCGTTTAATCTGTGTAAATTCATTTAGTTTTTATTTATTGACAACATTTAATCTTGTATATAGTATTTCACTTTATTTTATCATTTTATTATATTTTTCTTTTTGTCTTCTTACGTGAAGATGTGATAGATTTTATGTTTACGGTTACATGTTTTGGTAATTCTTTACAAGGATCTGATCCTGCTCTTTTATTATTTAATTTTTTTGTAGGTCTATAATTGCATTTTATATCGGTACCCTCAGCCTAACCTCAGCAACTTTAGCCTTTACTGCATTGTCCATTCTTATAATTAAGTGACCCCTTGATGTAGTTAGAAAATTGAAGGTTAGCGAAATATTGCCACGAAACACCACCTATATTGAAGTAACTTGTTTCGTGGCATGGTAAGGAGGAATCTGGAGCCACCAAGTCTCATACACGATCACAGGGTCCTTAAGCTGTTGTTGCAGTAGTAGTGACATGGATTTATATCATGCATCTGTAGTTTCATATGTCACTTGTACAGTATTTGAATAATTCAGGATGGAGCACAGACCAGTCACAACTCACCTAATTTAATCCCAGTGAGTGAGACAGACTTCCAGGCTAAACCAAATGGTATTTTCCAGGACCAGAGGCATCATCACCGTCTTGACCTGACCTGGCAGTGTGTGACCCTTGGCAGCAAGACACCCGATACAGACTGGCAGGTCAGCGAAGAGGAAGACCTCCCTCCAATCTTGCAAGTGTCTGTTCTACATTGTTACTGGTAATTGTTCATAAGGATACTGACAAATGTGGATGAAAGGTTAAGATTTGTGAACTGTTAATGATGACAAGACAGCTCCACTGCCAGCACCTGACGAATTATACTGGCCTAATACTCCAACTCACGGTCTTGACTTCCTGGTAATTAACCCAGGTCCTGATTTGGTTAGGTCAGGTCAGGTTAAGTTTGGATATTTCAAGCGGTATACATTCTTTGCAAATGATAATACAGTATAAACATTTAAGTGGTCTTGTCCATAGTAATTATCCATTAGTGTATAGTCATCTCATTTAGACATATGTATAAAATAGCTATATGTCATTTATATTTATAGTGTACAGTCGGCGGCAGAAGTCGTGTCGCCTTGCCTGCTTCACCGAGATATGCAGTGTTCATTTACTCGAAAAATACGCACGTTTTCTACACCTAATAATCTTGAGTCTGTAAACATCGCGTGCCTCGGTGAAGCAAGTGAGGCGACAGGACTTTTGCCGCCGACTGTACATCACAACAAAGGGAGCATTTATGTACACTGGATCAAAAAAGTATCGCGCAGGTGGGGTCCGATGGTTCTGTAAATGATCGCTACAGCTCATGATAAACAAGCTCATTTTCAGTAGCCATCGTCTTAGGTGTCAGAATGTTTCACGAGGGAAATGCGTGATACTTTTTTGATCGAGTGTATGTACTTGTCTGTGGTGTAAGTAATTTGTTCAGCAAGTTCTTAGTTTCTCTATGTCTAAGAATGACCTGATACACATTACTGTATGCTATATCACAGATGAGTTTGATTTAAATGGTAGTGCTGGTGGTGGTCCAAGCTGGGTTGCACAAGATACATTATTGTCTAGTATAAAATTGCATTGTGGGTGTTCCTCCTCCTTTTTGTCTGGCCTTGGAGGGTTCACATCTTGACCTTTAATTCATTTTAGTCAGTATCCTTATTAGACCTTGTAAATAACTTCCTATAATTTTTTTTTTGTCACATTTAACTTCATTATTCTCCACCTCAGAATGTACAGTCGTGGCACATAGTCCTTGAAAAGACTTCCCCTTACACCCTGGTCAAGGAGTATGTGCCGTTACTGTACTTGCTCCTCTAACCACCACCAAGGTCTTTAGTTTTTCATTCTTTGTTTATTCTGTATTCCCCTTTCTTGTCTTCATTCTATTCATTTTTATATCTTTCATATTGCCACATACTGCCATTCATCTTTTCCTTATATATATCTTTGACTTCTAATACAGTTTTTTCATCTTGTGTATCTCTTATAATTTTGTTAATCTTTATGCCTATCATGGTGTACGTATTTTATGTATCCTTTGTATCTTCATGGTTAAATAAAATACATATAATTTTACAATGTCTTTATTATAATCTCATACACATATATATATCTTAACAATATACATTGTTGAGGTGACATACTGGGATACAGAACTAAACTCTAAATATATATAATTACCTATGGATGACAAAGTTGCCTCCCGCGTCTCCACCTCTGGAAAAGAAAATAGGGAAAGGTAGGAGGGAACTAAGGTGTTAGTACAGTTGGGATAAGGTAGAGGTGAGAATAGGTTGGTGCTGGTAGTAGAGGCAGGGTGAGGAGTGTGAGTAGAATGTAATTTCCTTACTACACTCTCCTCCCTTCACCCTGCCTCTACTACCAGCACCAACCTACTCTCACCCTCACCTTACCCTTACTGTACTGGGAAGGTAAGGTAAGGAGAGGATAAGGTTATTACATCTACACCTGGTGTAGTGGTGACCCCAGTACTGGCTGAGGTTACCCCCCAGTCAACACCACTTGGGATGCTGGCTGGGGAGGGAAGAGACAGGACAAAGTTGGCACAAGGAAGAAAGAAGTATGAGGGAAGCAAGTGGGAGGGAATAGATCACCCTCTCCCCCCGACCCCCCAAGGAGAGAGTGGTCAGCTCTCTCCCACCTCCCCCCAACCCACACTCCCTCCTCCCCTCCCAGATCCCCCAAATCCCTTCCCAACCACACCAAGTGTGGACACACACAGTTAATTATGAGGAAAGTGCTAGTTACCATAAAGGGTGGAAAGGAATTGAAGGAGAATTAGTGATAATTATGAGGATAAGGTAAGGGTAAAGTTAGGAGGATAAGCTGGAATGTGGAGGTATGGGTATAATGGAAGGAGGGATGGTGTTGAGGCTGTTACTGTAGGGCTCTGCCATCCTGCAAAAGAAAAGAAAACTAAATAAATAATTTACCAAGAGACTGTAAGATGACTGCAATCTATATAGGGCAAAATAATAAAAAAAATAAAGAGGGTCTACACAGGGATGATGCCACAGACACTACATTCACCACCACTTTGATCTCGGGTAGTCCATGACTTATCCCTAGTACTGTAACTGAATGCTGTGTACATACTTAACAGTCTAATTCACTTAAATAAATCAGTTGTATGAGGTGAAAATATGGTTCTTGGTGTCTCTAATTAACATTGATTCATAAGATACACTCAAATGACTCATGATCAGATAAGAGACTTTAGAGCACTTCCGACTGCCATACAAAACCCAACACTACCTTACACAACTTGCATACACCTTGAATTAATATGAAGCAAAGAGTATGAATCCCAGACACACAGTGGTATGATTATTGCCAAGTGTACCTTTCCCAAGCTTGAGGGTGCTACAATGTGCAAAAAAAAAAAAAAAAGAAGAAGTGAGAAACAAGGGAGCAGAAAATCAGAGAAAAACAATAACAAGAAACCTGCATGAACTACAGAAGGAATTATGACTGAATTTATATATTATATTGGGAACTGAAACCATAGGGTCTAGCAAATGTGGTGGAGAATACTAAACTGGTTGGTGATGGTAAAGGCTAAAATGTTTGACTGGAAAGGAACTAAACATAGATAAAAACAATTTGGCTACAGCTTTCTGGGCCTGGGTCCTTGTAAGGCTGGATGAAAATATGCAACATACAAAGGAAGCTTATATAAAGAAAACAAAATAATCAGACAGACAGAAAAATGGAGACACACAAACAAGTAACAACCAACCAACAAAGATAAATTAATAAAATATGAGAAATGACTGAAACTGGTCCATGAATAGTGCATGAAATATACCGGTACTGTACACACCATTTAGAAGGAAGATAGCACTATGCCTGGCGGATCCTACAGCAAAAGTGAGGAGAGACAACTAACACAAATGTATTGGAAGAAAAGGAGGGACAGTTAAATAATTGAAAGAGTGGATCAGGTCCAAAAGTGTGCTCAAACCCTAAATGTACTGACCACATCACCAGACTTAAAGGAGTGAAATGTCAAAAGTAAGGTGAAACTGAAGTGACTGACTTTGCTACACTCTATAGAGTGGGAGTGACAACTGGGATTAAGTGTGAGATAACTCTAGGGGGTGTAGCAAAGTCAGTCACTTCAGTTTCACCTTACTTGACTAAGTAATGAGGGAGTGTTGGAAATGGGAAAACTTTTCTGTCATGGCCACCCTCTTTGGGGGAGTTCCCGTAGGGAAAGAGGCGTCAGAGCTATAGATAGATAGAAATGTCAACAAATGCTCCTCCCTATAATATATGGTGCTCAGTCCTACAATAGAAAGAAGTGTGTTAGTTCCAATTTACTATAAACAAAGAAAACAGTGACTTACCCCAGTGTTGTCACCTCAACATTGCCAACAAAAGCAAATGATCTGATGAAATGTTGCAACATGTATGAGATTATAAACTATAGTCAGTCAAGGTGAACCAATAATTTGAAGAAAGTTACATGATGTTACTGTTTGTTTGTCAGCAGTGTTTTAATGCACAAAGGATGATAGCTTTTGGGTACCTGCAGTACGTGCAATAGACTTTATACTATATATAAAAAACATGCCCAGAACAGCTAGTGTAAGAATATAAATTATCAATATAAACCAAATGAATACTGAATACTAGCAGTACATCTCTTTCCTTTAGATGTCAGGAAGTAAGTGTGAGATAAGTAGAATAATATTGATTCAACTTGCTTTACATTTCCAAGGTATAATTAGCATCAATGGATTGATGTTGAATCAAGGTGGCCGGCTTCATCTTCGCACATCATCCATCTCAGCCAGGTGGCATCCAGGGAGCCAGGTAGTGTTTCAGAAGCCAGGTGGTGTTCCAGAAGGTAGGTGGCATCCAGGGAGCCACTTGGGAGTCCAAGGGTTCCAAGTGAAGTCAAATGTCATCCTCCTAAAGGGAAACAAATGAAAAACTTTGTAATTTTCCATTACTATATATATACACAATGGGTACCTGTAATCAAAGTACAGTAGTGATGCTTGCAATGTTTCCTTCCCTTCTTATCTCCTTTCAATGTCTCATTGAAAATTATGCTAATAATGTATTCACTGTTGATATGGTTCTGGCACTTGCCAAATAAAATATTTTAAGGTGGGATAATCAAAGGAATGGTCTATGGTGATGAGTATTTTCCTCTGTTATCCTGAGTCAAACTGTTACAAGGTGGTCTAGAATTATTCTGTACAATACTGTATTCTGTTTGCCATTATCTCTCAATAATATTGTCTGATATCAAGTTCTCTATTCCTGCAATATTTTGTCAGAATAATTCAGTTTCACACTAGTAATTATAAATAAGCCTAGATGTGCTGTTATAAACTGAGGCTGTAAGTCAGATTGGGTTGAGCTACCTTAAGCTAAATCAGATAGACAAAATTTGGCTTGGTTTCTCTAACTTCCTGCTTTTATTGCTTTTCAACACAAAACAATCTGAGCCATGTAGGTACTGAGCAGGCGACACATCTATGATTATGGATCATCAGATGAAATGAAAATGAATAGTGTAAACACTCCCATATACTGTCATGCTGTTACCAACACATTGTTTTCAAAATTTTTGCAGCAAAATGTCAAGTACCAGTATCTAAGAAAATTTTCTCTTGCAGGGTTGTACGGTGAGTTTAAAAATTATCCAAGCATTTATCATACAGAACAGGATAGCATAATTTTCCAGGCTAGTGTTCAGATATAGTTTTCATCTCGCATGGAAATATTAGCAATTATTAACAGAATGAGCAATGGATAGTTTTTTTGAGATACTGTATATAACTTGTTTTATCTGTCTACCTTCTGTAAAAGTTTGTGAATCATCCCCATCTGAAGTGTCTGGTTATGAAGAGGATGACTGGGTTTTCATTAAGGCGATGATGGAGAGTAACTGTTGTGTTGCATTGTTCCCATCATCTGGGACATGAGATGGTGTACGTGTCAGAGTCTACAGGCTTGGTGGAGTTGGTAACTATATTTATAGTGCTGAAATAGGCCACCAGGGACACCATTATCTCTGCAAATTAAACAGGAAATTATTTAGCTAATATAGAATTACCATACCACTGATATAATGTGTAATACATGATTATTTACTGGAAAATTTGCAGTAACTTCCTTGTTGTGCTAAAAACTCAAAGGCATAGTGAGTACAGTTCTATGCTGATCACAGTAGAGATCAATACCATACAGTACTACTGTATATCAATTCTGATTTATATGATTTGAAACGACTTACCTAAGCTAATCAAATATGGACCATGACCTAACCTGGGCAAACACAGGGAGGAAATCAAACATTATCAAAATGGACTGGTGCACTGGGAAATGACTTTATAAAGCAAAAACAACCATCCATCAAAATATTAAACTAAATTTGTAACTTCCTTTTCAGAGTCTCTTTGTAACTATCACTTTTTCCATTTCTGTGACTCATCGTAAAATTTACCGATGCACTCATTACTCATTAAAAAAAAACTGACCTGATTTAACCTAATGCAGACCAAATTAAATTAACCAACGGTAATTAAGGCCACTCACTCCATGACCCAAGTTATTATGAGGTTGTAGTTCCCGACTAAAAACAGATAAATGGCAGGTCCTTCAGTAATTCGTTCCTGTTGACAATTTTAGAGACACCCTAATCATTACACACACTTGTACACACTCATAACTTACACACACTTGTACACACTCATAACTATTACACACACTAGTACACACTCATAACTATTACACACACTTGTACTCATAACTATAACACACACTTGTACACTCATAATTATTACACACACACTGAACTCCATACACCAAAATAAATAGCCTTACCTCGTATAAATAATGAAATATCCGTAATTTTAGCCATTTTTCTCTCATTCTGACTTTTTTGTTGACAGTGTTGATATCTCCACATGGCCTCTCCCTGCAGTGTTGCCAGATTCACATGTCAACAAACCCTTACAAAAGAACAACCAGAAATAGCCCAAAATTTTGCTGAAACTTTTATTATCTGTCTTCTACCTTATCATTATATTCTTTTTGTTATACTCGTCTTTATATAAAACGCCAATCTTCAATTTTTTTTATAAATTTTCATACTATAGGCTTTTTCATATCTGTAGAGAAATGTCAAACTTGGCAACACTGCGCACCTACATTAGTTCTTAGATAGGCGGATTTAGCTTTTTTTTTTTTTATTATATCGTTATTATATTTATATTTATCATGTGCTTTAACAATACTCTAATAAAATATTTAAAAAAAAAGCTATAGTTCGCTATGGACTAAATTATTTCCTGTCCCATTCTGCTCTTAAATTGTCCTTATGTTGATATTATTTTCATTTTTTTCCCTTTATGCTTGCTGTTTCCCTTCTTTATATCCTTCTATTCCTTTTATAATATTAATATCCTAACTCCAGCCATATGAGGGCTCAGGCACAGTAGGCTTCACCCAAATAGGTCTTTTATTCCTGCAATACACATGCATGTAACTTGTCAAGCTCATTTACACATTACTATACAAATTACACTATTGTATATTTATTTAATGTAACAAGAGCGTTCCAAGATCACAAACATCAACCAAGAATGAGCATCCTGTAGCTATTTATATACAAAACTGAGCATGTCCCCCAAGAGGTTATTAAAATTTATGGAAAGTGCTACCAAATTATCACCATTTTCATCTCCACCTGGGAATTCTGCTTTCGGTTCAGTTTGTTTGTTCATGTGTGATTTTGAGCATAATTACAAACAGTTATGTGTGTTTTTCACAAAATGTTGACTATTATAATGGCCTAATGTCTGGCAACAAGATTATTTTGTCTCCTTGTGCTTCTTTTTTCATGGTGAAACAAGACCAGTATTATGGTCTTTCATGCCTTACAGTATGGTTTTGTTCTTACATAGTTAACATGCAAAAACTTAATTTACTTGGTTTGAGTGTAAACATACTTCAAGCACTAAAAGACTGACCACATAAGTCTGGATACATCATCAGGCCAGGCTAAATATTTCACAACTATGTGACAGTTTTCCTCATCATTGTAAAATTCAACTCTGTTTCCCATTATATCATTATCCTGAAGTACAATTATTATTCAATCCTGTTTTCTGTTAATGAGGCTTTCCAATGAAAATAAGCAAGCACAAAAATACCTTTCACATTTCTAGTTTTCTTTCCAAATTAAATAATATATTTTACAAATATTAAGCAGATAAAGACTGTCAAATGCACAAATACCCACCTGATTTCCAACTAGGTTAACACAATGCAGAGTGTAAACAATAATAACAGTTACTGGCACTTCACAGTTTATTCAGTGCTTAGTCACAGAACACCTCCAGTAAGCAGGTAAGAACATTTTAAGATCTGGAAAATGAGGAAAAAATTAAAAATTCAGTGACCTATAACATAATTCATACCATAATGCTTATAGGAGTCTTAACCCAAATGACTTTAACTAATCTTTTTGTCGACAATATAATACACACAGACATGAGAGCAACTCACAGGTCATTACAGCTGGTACACAAGACTTTATATCACTTTGTGTATAACAAAACAGTTATAACTACAATACTAACCCAAGTCTTGCCTTCTTGTCAATGCTAAATATATTAACATACAGAGCATACATACACATTAATTTAAGTGATGACTGGGGAAGTATAGTACTGTATCATGGTGAATATTTTTTGGCAGGGGAGACACATATGAAGGTAGAATTTTCATTCACTGAATATGGATTCTTGTGGAATTTCAGTGTTGAAAGTTACATTTGCATTCACAAGCAACACATGAAATTAAAACACTATTAAATCACTCAAAGTTACCCGTTATACACGATATGAAGCAAACACTTACTCTATCAGGAATCACTGGCATTACAACACCAAAGGTTAATTGATGATATATAAACTGCAATACAGTAATCAGCTTTTCTTCTAATGACAAGTCAGAAAAAATTAGTTATTGATACACACCCTCCACAGGAGGTAACAAGGAGTCAGTATCAATGAGATAAAAATGGCTGAATAGTAAATGTTTCTTACTAATACAATATTATGACATTTTTATTTTTCGTATACAGTTGAAAGTCCTTAATGGATACTTTTTGAATACATTACAATAAAATAATCTTATCAATGCCATTCTCTCAACAGAGTTAAAACTGTGGGTCAGAAATCCTTCATGTCTTTACATGAATAAAATTTTGGTCAATGCTGATCATCATATGTAAAGCAAGTCATCTAAAATATCCATACTGCCCTGCTCAATTATTATCCCTTCAACTGGCATGTCACTGTAGCTACATTAATTATCATACCAACAGAAACCCATCCTCTTTAACTCCTTCCTCCTCCTTCCACATGATAACTTTGACGAGCCTGTACCCCTTCCTCCCTGGACACCACCTGACCCTGACACCCTATCCCAGTCCCTGAAATAACTACACCAATCCTATTTCCTCCTCCTCCTCCTTCATCCCCAGTCTCTTCAAATTGTCTAATGTCCGATTCCAATCACCGAGGCCCAGGTTGGGTCTGAGGTTTAGGCATCTTCTGCAGCAGGCCCTGGATTTCTTTACGCTCATCATAGGTCTTCCATAACTCATAGAGGTTAAGAATATAGCGTGTGATCTCCATGATGCGGTCCAGGTCAGTGTTCAATTCAGCAAACCATTGCTTGCAATCCTTCTGATGCACTACACAGGCCATGTGAATACAGGCTGTGGACGAGAAATGGAGATTGTGTGATAATTAAAAAGATAAGGAATTTTATTACTACCGTACCACAAGCTTGTCTCTGAGAGTTTATCTACACTCCTGATGTTTTCATCATATCTGATGTTGGACTCATCAAAGGGAAAATCAGTATTGTCAAGAAAATTATATATTATAATTATGACAGTGGTCAATGATTTCATCACATCAGATAATGGACTCACCATAGAGGAAAACAACACTGTCAATACCCATAAACAGTAAATGAAAGTGTTCTTTCCACACTTCAGCAGCATTAAGTTCTGCATTATTCCATTAACTGTATGGTATACAGGTTGGTAATGGTTGGTCGGGAATAAAATATTTTAACCAAGCAAGCAATAGCTGTGTAATTCATTTAAAAAATGCCAGGTGAACCGACATCAAAGGGCTCCCACTATTCATGCCTCACTATTTTCTCTCCCAACCAACCAACATCCTGGCATTATAACAAACACTTGATCATCACACACAGAACATTAAATGCTCCATCAAATCTTGATCCAATACTATAAAAGCATAATTGCATAAAACCATTCCCACACTATTGTACTCCATACTAATATTTGCTTCTAGACTCACCTAGTGCAATCTCATAAGGAGGGAAGAGAAGGCAGACGTCAGTGCGGAGAGAATCATTAACAATTCTCCAGGCCAGCTGCAGCACCTCTCCCTCACCACCAAGGTCCTGCATGTACTGCACCAACGGCCTGCACCAATCACAAAGTCACAACTTAATACTATAATCCATATCAGCAGTGAGGAGGAGGTTCATGACTTGTAGTGAGTGAGCAGACCAAACTTTCACTATGATTTGTTTTTATTTATCTGATGGTACTAAGGGCCCTGTGCACAAAAACTTCATCCATATACGGTAGTATTCTAATTTCTGTTAGTAATATGTATACAGTAATCATATATGGAATCAAGTACTGTATAACAAAATAAAATATACCGGTAAATACAAATAAAAAAATACATAAAATAAAATTATAAATACAGAGTATCAATATAAATACTTTGGAATATTCCAAATACTGTATTGGTCTGCAGCTAATCACAGATCAGATCTTGAAAAGGTATTGTAAATTTCTCTTTTTTAGAGCATCTCTACAAATTTATATTTATTTAGTGGTTACATTCTGTAAGGCTGAGTGACACATTGAACAAGACATTGATAAAATAATATGATGACAGTAGGTAAATTTACCTGTAGGGTTGGTAGACAATGAGGCAGCAGTCCATACTCTCCAGAAGGTAGAACTCACACTCAAGGATGTGGGTGGTGCGGTAGGGGAACTCCGTGGTGTATGCATAGGAGAACTTGTTCTTCACTGCCATGGGAAACAGTTAAGAATGAGATGAGTATGTGTAAACTTGACTATAACTAAACTAAATGGCAAGTAGAGACTATTCAATACTGTATTTAAAAAGCTAATTATGAAATATAGCATGTATTAATTAGTGGCAGCTCCAAGAAGAATTGGATGGTAGAAGAAGAGGATATTCTTCCCACCTTCCTTTCCTCCTTTTTATCAGCAGTAGGACATACCCACAGTCTGGCAAGTGGAGATGAGACGACTGTTGGAAATGACACCAAACTCCTCCACTTTAGATGCAAGGAAGACACTGGTGGGGGCCAGGAGGAGTGGGTCAATACAACGTAAGGAGTTGCGGGCATAGAAACGCTTGAGGAATGTGGTTGCCGTGGCAATGACTTGTTGACGTAACTTTAACGTCTCTCCGAGCTGCTGTATAACTGTTGAAGAGAGGGTTTATGTATGTAATATCAAACAACCAACAAATATGTACAGTATACAGTAATGATAATTCTAAAGTTTATCCTGGGCACATAAGTTAACCATATAAATTTCTGGTCAAATATTCAGACATAAAAAGTGGTTTCATGTCAGATCTAATTATACTCTTATTGCAATCCAGCAACCTAATATCAAACTGGCATGATGACCATAGCAACATTGGACAAATACTGCTGGAGGTCCCTATGCACTTAGACCATTAAATATGCCACTCCTATTTTTCTACTGTGAACCAAGATTCCAGAAATTTTTCTTTTAGTAACAGGCCTTGGCCTTATTAGTTCAGGTATCTCACAATTCTGTTGAAATACAATTAGGAAAATAAAATCGTAAGCATACTTGCACATACACATGCATGGACGCACACACATATGCGCAAATGAACGCACACATACACTTACAGTTGGAGAAAAATATCATGATTTTCTGGTACTCCTCCTCACTGAGCACCTCCAAGTCTGGCCGCCTCTCCTGGATAAGGTCTTGGCTGTCCAGGAGCCATTGCTGACTGGGAAGGAAAGGTTAATTTAATTCTGGAACTGAAAATATCCAGGTTAGCATTGAAAGATGCCACGGTCCAGGTTAGGTTAGGTTAGGTTAGTCAGGTTTGTTGGTTTGAGCACAATAAGTCTGGATTGATTATTCATTATTTTATGTTTGCTGGAAAATGGGGTATTTATTGAAAGAATTACCATTTTGTAGCAGTGTTGCCAGATCCAGCTAGGTCCCAGTATTTTGCCCAGGTCATTTCCTGTACTTTACCACGGTTATTTCCCGGTAGTTTACCCAGGTTAGGTCCCAGTAGTCTGCTGTGCTCTAGGTTAGGTTAGGTAAGGTCAGGCTAATTTCAAAATGCCCCATCTTGGAAATGGGGCATTTGCAGAGGAAATGCCATAGAAGAAAATAGTCTTAGAATTGTCTAAATAAGTGGGTAATGAAGGTAGAAAAACCGTACGCAATAATGGTAATTCTTTCAATATTTATCCGAACTATAAACTCATAATATACTCACTACTCACCATAAACTCTTAAATATACTCACTATAAACTCATAAATATACTCACTATAAACTCTTAAATATACTCACGGACTATAAACTCATAATATACTCACTATAAACTCTTAAAATACTCACTATACTCTTAATTAAATATACTCACCATAAACTCATAAATATACTCACTACTCACCATAATCTCTTAATTAAATATACTCATTATAAACCAACTCTTAATAATTATACTCACGATCTATAAACTCATAATATACTCACTATAAATTCTTAATATACTCACTATCTATAAACTCATAATATACTCACCACTACTCACTATAAACTCTTACAATACTCACTAATGTGCACTTTGCCAGAAATTCCCAGCCATCTTTGGTGAATAATTAAACTCCAACGAGCATAATAACTAGGAGTGAAATAAGTGAATAAATTTGCCAACAACAACACTTTTCCAATACCTTCTTGTTATTTAGGTCGGTTATTTTCCAACACCTTTTGTTTACATTATAATTATTTTCTTGACGCGTATTATAGAAAACTTTATTATTATATATGGTGGACTATTATATTATTTTATTATTTTATATGGTGGACTATTATATTATTTTATATGGTAGACTATTATATTATTTTATTATTTTATATGGTGGACTATTATATTATTTTATCATTTTATATGGTGGACTATTATATTATTTTATTATTTTATATGGTGGACTATTATATTATTTTATCATTTTATATGGTGGACTATTATATTATTTTATTATTTTATATGGTGGACTATTATATTATTTTATTATTTTATATGGTGGACTATTATATTATTTTATTATTTTATATGGTGGACTATTATATTATTTTATTATTTTATATGGTGGACTATTATATTATTTTATTATTTTATATGGTGGACTATTATATTATTTTATTATTTTATATGGTGGACTATTATATTATTTTATATCTTTTGGGGGTGCCTTTTCCTGCCCTCTGTACATACATTATTATGTTTATTATTGTTGCTTCATATTATTTATTATCATTGTTGTCTGTGTTCTCTTTCATTATATTAACTGTAATTCTTAACATATATTTACTCGTATTAATAATTATCCCACCGTGTATGAATCAACTTTATGACCTTTATTATTAGCGGCAATGTTCCCCAGAGTGTTGGGACTTGTACTAAAGGTAAATAAAGAACTTAAACTTTATCTTGGGAGGCAATGTTTCCTACTAGTGTACTAAAGGTAAATAAAAATACTAAAGGCTTGTACTAGCCTAAATGTAAATAAAAACCCTAAGAAAAAACATCAGTGAGG
This sequence comes from Petrolisthes cinctipes, assembly GCA_033782935.1. Lineage (NCBI taxonomy): Eukaryota > Metazoa > Arthropoda > Malacostraca > Decapoda > Porcellanidae > Petrolisthes > Petrolisthes cinctipes. The sequence continues at coordinate 23,248 of JAWQEG010005361.1, forward strand.
TTTTCTTAAATTGAGGGTTAAGTGTAAACGGGACATAAGGCAGGATTTTCATAAATTCAGGATTTCGCCAGATTTATAGCTTTAACAGATTTTCAGTTTATCATAAAATATTTTTAGAAAGTGTGTTGGCTTATTTCCAAATTTTGGGCTCACATCCAGAAAATATCTCTAATCTCCCAAACTGGTCAGAGTGAGAGGTCAGAAGTGTCCCTTGGTGGTAGTCCAATCTGTGACAATCAACAGGAGGCATAGAGCAGCTAATAAGTTTGAAGGCAGATCCAAGTAATGAAGAGTAAAGCCTTTGAATCCCTGGTAGAAAGTGGAAGACCCATGACAGACCTCAAGGTGCTGCCCCTGGAACTTGGAAGTCAGATTAACAAAGCTACCAGAACGCATCAAAAGCAGCAAGTCAGGAAGAGGGGATACATTGGAGGTTAAATAAAGACTGTCCTTTAGGCCTGGAAGATCCTACATGACGAGGGATAAGTCAAAGATAAGCGAGACGTGTGTGTGGGTAGCAGTTGACCTGGGCCACGGTAACGGGCTTGATGAAGGCTAATGTCCAGTGTCGTAACATAAAAAAAAAAAAAAAAAAAAAAAAAAAAAGACCGCTATAAATGGTCAAGACTTCCGTCGTGGTTGCACCCTTGGGGAAAGTTCCCAGAGGAAGCAAGTCATCACAGCTATAGCTCGATATAGACTGGACACTTGCTTAGGAAGATACATAAACTAGGTTATTCAGTCTTTTAAAACCTTTCTACCTGATGAATAGAAAAATAACACAGTAAATTTACAAACAGCTTTTATTTACATAGTTGAAACAAAACTGGGAAATGTAACATTAGCTTTATTCTTCATCAAAACAACTAAAACTTCATTAACTGTACAAAAATTTGACTTACATAGATACCACAAATTATGACAAGAGATCAGACATAGACAACAAAATAATATATATCCTAATAGCTGTACTTTACACCATGGAATCATTTGGGCTTATTATCATGTTTAAACTTGAGAAATAAATTACAGTACTTTAGAGAGCTGTTAAGGACCCTGTGATCATGTATGAGAATTGGAGACTTCTGATTCCTCCTGACTATGCCATGAAACAACCTCCTACCATAAAGGAATGTGTGTTTCATGGCAATATTTGAAGGACTCGTTCATCTCAAATTTTCTGACTACATCACAGGGTCCCTTAAGTACAAAATAAATCTTCTACTACAATATGTACTAATTAGAGGAAAAGGAAAAAACACTATACAGTACAATATCTGCCAGTGAAACTATCTATCAATTGCCTTGACAAAATGTTCAACTCATATACCCTCACAACAGTCATAATAAATGACTAGGACGCCTGAATAAATAAAGACGACTAAACACTGATGTGGGCTGGCTGCGGGCGACAACTTCTAACCATGAGAAGTTTGTACCATTTCGAGGCACCAACAACTCTTTTTAGCAATTATGGATCATTCATTTTCACATACTGTACATGCAAACGCACATATCTACGCGCAGGAACTGACAATTCGTGCAATGAAGTGTCTGAACTTGCATTCCATTACAGACTCTGGAGATGAAAAATGACTTAACATACCACATGCAACAACAGCCAACTCGGACAAATGATACACAAGCTTTGTGTGTGGGAACATGGCACAAACTATATTTACTGACTCGGGTATCAGTCTGCTAAAGGGTGACTTCATGCAGTCTTTGCTTTTTCTTTTGAGATGCCAATAATGTGAAAGATATGGAAAGAGAAAAGTACAAAACTTTCAAACTTATTGCAATGAAACCCAAAGAAACTGAAGCAAAATAATCATTAGTGTAAATGATCGAACTTGTATATTTATGAAAATCACCGACATTTTTACAGACAGAAAGACACACAAGACAACAAATGTATCACCAAGTACAGTAAGTCCTCCATTATAATGCCCTGGGCAGCTCACACATGTACTGTATACAAGTCCTTATCAGCACTTGGTCCACTACCGTCCATATCTAATACAAGACTAGATATGAAAAACACCTTTGATTTCCTTTTGCTTCTCTTCCTCACATAATACACTCATGCCAGAAAGTCCTGAGGGGGATTACCCAGTAAATGACTAGGCCTAAGGGGAAAAATTTCTAAGTACAGTACCAAGTATTAGGAATTTGAAATTAACCTGGTAAATACTGTGAGCCTTCATCGTATGTTCAGTCTACTGTCAAAAGTATAAAATAATTTTCTTACGGTACATTTTGAGGTATAATATTTTTGAGTATAATATTTTTGGTACTGGTACATCTTGAGGCTAATGGCAAATTGATATCTAATACACTAGGAAAGTATACTGTACTGTATATATGACAGACACGAGTGATTATGGTACTTAAAGCATTATCTTAACTAATACTTTGGTAGCTTCAGGAAAAGGTAACAAAACAATAAAGCTTAGTAACCAATACCTCTATTTGGCTATTATCCTCTCCTTTACACATGAATTTATATAAACCTAAATCCCATATTAACTGCAAATTCCATTCATAATCACAGGAATTGATTATTATGCATGGTACTAAGTTTAGAAACCTCATATTTCTGTAAATGCTTTAATATTCTACAAAGTTTTGAAAACCAAGATTAATGTACAAATACTATTTCTTTTAAACAAAATCTGCAACAATTTTCATCAATCAACAGTTTTTCTTTAATTACTCTTAATTTTTTTTTGAGATTTAAATGCACAATAATAAAATAGGCCTGGGGTATTTTTAACAATTTACTAATCCAATTCCACTATATACTTCACTTTAATTATGCATTTGTGTTCTCAAAACCAAATGCATTTAATTGACCTGCAACAAACCTATCCAGGTATGAGGTACAGTATTAACCAGCAAATGACCACTAATGAAAACTCCAAACTCTGCCATGAAACATATCCAAATTGTTGCTGCCTCACTCCCCCATAGGATCACCGCATCAAGTGTTAGGTAGTCAAGGGAGGTGTCGAGGTCAAAGCCACAAGAGCAAGATTTTCTGCTTTCATTACTGATGGGTTGTTGTTACTCCACATCACAGACACACCTGGTTAACATAAAACTTTCCTAAAATCCAAATGTGGGAGCCAAATAAATCCAACTTGCAACCAGAGTGAAAGAATAGTATTTTAGTAATTCGAGGAGGAGTCTGCTGATACCAAGATAGGGAGTACCTTCTACACTGCCTAATTACTGTACTGTATATCTTTTGTTATTTGTTTGTTTGTTTGTTTTCGGCATTTTTGGAGGAATCCTTAGCCATCATTTAATTCCCCAACACAACATCCTAGAAAGGAAAGGTTGAGGTTCCACTATCTGAAATCAAGGAATGAAGGACACAGTACAGTATTGTATTCTGATTCTTTACCAGTGCTTGCTCTCTATACAACTCTTTTTAATTCTGATTATTGGCATCTATAAAACATCTAAACAAGATCATTGATACAAATAAATATACTGTACTGTACTTTGATGTTATATGAAGAGAGAAAAATAATAAACAACAATTATCAACCCTGTAATGGACACACTATTGTACAATCTGAATACTTTAATGACGAAATTGGTGAAAACCGATAACATAAATGCAGAATTCCTTTCAAAATAAATATAACAAATGCATAAACCAAAACACACTCCACTCCTTCCTCCCAAATAAAAATATTTTGTATAACATTCTAAAAAATATAATATACTGTACAAAAAAAGGTAGTTTTAATTTCCACTTACAAAATGTTTGATCAACAATACAACAGAAAATTAGGGAGGTATAATTGGCAAAATTGGAGTCTACTTATTCATCCAAACTGTGATAGAAAATAGCACCTATTTAAATGGGTCTATTTTGTGGCTTACTTGGGGAGGCCAGTAGCCTCCTATTTACTGACAAAGGTGTACAGTATAAGTGATATTATTACATTGTACATGTCTGGCCTCAACACAATGAAAAAAAAAAAAAAAAAAAAATAATAATAATAATAACAAAAAAGAGTCCTTTATATATCCATGGCAGGCTAAAGTAAGACGTTGACAGCACAGAACTGTACAATGCCAGCATCCCAACTCAAAATATATAGTTGATTATAGCAATAAAATATATACAGGTTATACTGTGGTCAGATGATGCACCATTCAGCTGTCTTTACGAGTGACACCACCAAAACACTGTATATCCTAAAGTTCCAAATAAGGTGGTTTATTTGTTGATATGATGGAGGTTAAATCATTCCAAATACACACTCTAAAATTACATAACAAAAAGATCTGCAATATCTTGTACACAGTACAATATAAAATTACTGTACACAAATTTAAATTGGTATTCAATTTTATTTAATTGGAAGCCAATATATTCATTATCTACAGATATCCAGTACACAAACATTTTCACTTAATATAAAACCAAAATGCCTGCTATAACTGTTTTTAATATGGTTCAAACACTGACCAACTCTCCTTTGAGCACTGTCCATGACCTGAGTATGACAAGCAAACCCACACCAAATCCATCTATCCATACACAAGGTTTAACAAAGCCTATAGTCTGTCTTTTTCAATGCTGGCAGTACCTGGTCATTACTCCTCATCCCCCTCATAACTTACATTGGCATTTCTGCAAGTTGAATGCTAAATATAATTTAATTAATACATAAATATGAATTCATGTAATGCAATATATAACAATTAAACATTCTGTATAAACCAATGAGATACCAGAGGCATGGCTAAGTACTGTCTGCTAAAAAAAATAAAGACTATAAGAGAGGAGTCCTGTACTGAGCCAAGCTTCACATCAGATCAGTAAGCTCCCTCTCCAATGATGGGTTTTCTTCCTAAGATGTCAATAGAGTATTGAATTTCAAGTTGTGGGGTATGGATGAGTACTGAGTAGTAGTTGAAAGTGAAGTATTACATTTTTGCACCAAATCAATAGCCTATTGTACTTTTTCTAATTGAAGATACTGCACTAGGTATGTAATGAATAAATGATTGTAAGGCGAAAAAATTACAGATAGGCTAGAAATACTTTATACCACAAATGAGGAGACAGATAGGAGGGAGAGCAAAAACCAATTCGGATAAAGGAAGGAAAGAAAGGACAGCTGAAGAAAAGTAAGAGACCGGCCTGGGTCCAAAGGGGCACCAAAATCATGAAAGTATTGGCCCCATCTTTGCAGGCAAGAGTCCCATACAAGGAATTGGCATGTAAAGGTTGCCGGAAAAAACTCTAATGGGTTATGATCACTGACTAGTAGGAATAATCTTTCTATTTGTATGGAACTCAAAGGCAAAATAAAAATCAATATTAAGCCCATAAATTTTGTGCATACAACTCTAAATTTTGCTCACCTTGAAGATCATTTATCACTTCAGCAAGTCAGAAACAAGTACTGTATTCAAAATTAACATGGCCATATGGAATAAAGGAGAAATGTACAGCTTAGTTAAACTTGTCTTGTATGAGCAGGTTCTTATTACTGTAACTTCTACAAGCCTCGTTGCTCGTCACTAAAAGTAACATTCAACAACCAACCCCCTTGTGAGCTACATGAGTGGATGCTACACCTGGCAAGGCACACAGGAATGACTACAGGCATGGCACTACATTGTGATGGTTCATGACAGTGAACACATACACCTTACACCAATGTGCACACAATATACTGTATACCCAAATACTGAATAACGATGCACTCAACAATACTCAATACTTGCATTCTGAACCTAAACAAAAATAAAAATGAATTGCCTCATATCTAATATTATTTTTGACATCAAATCTCATCTGATCTTTTACCACACAGTGGCAAAATATATCATTTACATCTAATCTCAATATATACACCATTGGCAATCTTACTTCCCATATCGCAGACTAATTTCACCATTAGCTTCATTTGATGACTAGACAAGAAAAAAAACCTTGGTACTGAAAATTTGGCCTGACTTGCACCTGACACAGTTAACAATCTCATTCCTCTTCAAGAAACTGGAGACAGTACAGTACAGTAGTGTCAACTCATAATTCCAAATCTTATATGGTTGGACCCTGCCACTAAGGGTAGTCAGCACTGTCAATTTTCCATTCCTGTGTTGTACCTTGGAAATATAAACTCTGCTCCAGAGCTTCCAATATTCATGGGGGTGTGAAAGGTTTGGAGCAACAGATTAAGTATACCGTACTCCAGCATTTACCATTCACTGGAAGGACTCACATAGCTGACTACCCCTTGTAGAGAAGTTGACAGCCCTCTCATACACAGTTTAAACAGACTTGATAATACTAATTGTGCCAGGTGGAGTTCATGGCAACTCTACCTTATCTATGCAACACATCAGCAATATTTCTACAAGAAGTTTGTTTCATACCCTGAGTGAACATACACCAGAATATTGTATACTACACCACACCTGTACAGTACAGTACTCTTTGTGTTGCATCTTGTCCAAGCAAGGGATGGTCACCTTATGAATGGAGTGTGGTCAGTATCCAAGACATCATTATCTGTGGTGTTCATTACCTTTTAACATCATATTTACTAAAAATATGTCTGGATTATTAAAAGTATTACTTGTCCTGTATAATTTTGTATATGTGAGCAGTGTAAATCCCTAACTGTGAGCAGGTTGTTGTACATCTATGTCTGGGCATACTATGCATTGTGTATGTTACGATACATGTACAAACATGTTTACAACCAAATTAATTTAAGTAGATATAATTTCTTTTGTTTTATGTGCAAATTCTTTATATCATGAAATAAAATAGGCATTAACTTAACAGAATGATTAATGAATAACATGGTATTAGGAGGAGCCTTTATTAACAATGTTTCATTACTACCTCTGGTCAGGTCAAAGTCCTGAAGAAGCAGTAGCAAAATAACAGCAGGTCAATAAAAAACTCCTCATACGGTGTTGATACTATATACCAATACTAACTTTTGAGTTTCTTGGTCATTTCCAAGCCATGACATTAGAAAGCTAACATAGTAGCCTCATTTCCATATCGGCATCAAACTTTTCAGTATTTACTGGAGTCAGAATTGGAATAATCGGTTACACATATCATTACCGTTATCATTCTATTACAGTAACTGTTTGATTTATTCATGAAATATAAGGAGCACAATCAATTACTGTACCATGAAAATTATACTTTAAGCTGTGACAGGACAAGAATCTCTATCCAGATGCATCCTTAGCAGTCAATCATCAAAACAATCTTTCCTAATTGTATGGTTCTAAGAGATGTAAATATAGGGAGACTCGATACTTGTGGGTAATAATGAATCAGCAGTATGGATGGAAAAACTGGTTTAGTTTAAGGACCCTGTGAACGTGTATGAAAATTGGATACTTCCGATTCCTCCTGACTATGCCACGAAACAAGCTCATTCAATATAGATGGTGTTTTGTGGCAATATTTGAAGGACTCACATACCTCCAATTTTCTGACTACGTATATCACAGGGTCCCTTAATAATCAACAACCCCAAATATATTTCCTATCATACACACAACCCATTAATGTAGAAATCTTTTCAGTTCTCCGACATGGACATAAAATAGCATCACCTGATCTATACTGCCAATGATGTAAGCCCTTCCAAGTAAAACTTAATCTGTGTTCAATGTGATGTTTTATTGCAACAAAAGGAGTGGTTGAAAATTACTCTTTCCCATCAGTGATCAAAACTCAATCCATACTGTTATTTTCTGCTGAACTTGCCTTGAACGAGTGAAATCTGTCTGATTATTTAGTAATCTCAATTAATAACGTACAGTATTATCCTCAAACAGTTCCATAACTCTCACAAGCAATTTTGCATCTCGCTGCCAAGTTCAGAAAAATGGAACTTCAGTTTGGTTGTGGCATCAGTCCATATAATATAATGAAACTACAGCGAGAATATGCTGAAATATCTCAAGCTTTTCAAACATGCCATGTGGTAAGAAGATAAAAGCTAAGAGAGCTTAGGAACTTGGGTGCGAACCTTCACATGTACCATCCCATATAAGTGTTACAAAGTAAACACCACTGACGACCTGAGATTCCAACCAATGCCACATTGATCACTGTAAACACCAGAACAATACCACTTGTGTCAGATACACAGAAGGTATGGCTCTGAAAAGTTTACAATGTACAAGCTGGCATGTACTGCAATTTAATTCTAACTCTATAAGTGGTTGTTAATCTTTGAAAATATCAGTAAACACCTTTTTTCTTACAACATTATAATGACACCTGAAACAACACTCTTAATGGCTTTGGACAATCACTCCATTACATATCAACATTCATTTGACCTCCACCACCACAACAAACTATGAGGAGGTTGGTGGCAATGATTAATGCACTTGATGGTGAACTTAACACCTGGACTGGGAAACATACACCTTAACAAACATAGAACTGTATGTTTAGCCTCTTCCGAACCATCTAAATATTATTATCTAGCATATGGCTGGTCACTACACACTGTTAACTCTGTTTATTTTGCCTTGTTCCACTGTATGAAGGTGAGGCTCAAGCAACTCACACAGTACAACTATTCCTTAACACTGGGTAAACACATTCCCATTTCTTTACCTCTTGATCTCTATAACCAACACAATAATGCTAAGTGTACTTCTTGCTCAATATGAGAGTTTCTGAGCAAAGCATAATGGTTACTAAGTCACAATATGGACCAGGTTAATGCCAGCCATGATTACAGCAGGCACAGATTATGTCTACTAATAAAAAGATGCTTGTGGTGTTTGAATTAACCATTATAAATCTCTCCGTGTAATAGTTTTGCAGCACTCAAAAGCAATGTCAGGACTCACAAACTGTTCATGTGATTCTTAGCTTTGAGTAGAGTCCATAATGCATATGCACCTAGTACTGTATTTACTCGAGTACTAGTACTAACTGGGCAAAGCAACACTAGCTGCTCTGGTAAGAAAAGGTTCATTCTTATTGAAATTAAGAGGATCTAGAGTTCTTGAGTGATTATTCTCTTAATCAGCAGACATCTTCTATCAAAATATTTGCAAATGTAGGCTTGAATCACTTAACACTGTATATTCAACCTGAATCTTTACATATCATAACCTCTGGTGATGTGGAAATACTTCAAGTTTTTCTTATTCTCATATATTATCAGCTCTTGATGATCCTTATTCTCCAGGAGCCAATCCACTTGACTCAAAAGGCAGTACCTCCCACTTCCTGCTTCACACCTGCCATCACCTATGTGTTATGCCTGGAGCAGTTCAATGGCCAGTCTTGCTGCTAAACTGATAAAGAACTGGGGTTTGGCAAGCAACAGGATACTGTACTTTGCTTGGTAGTTGGGCGTATAACAGCACAGCTCACAGTGGTCAAATGTTGAGCTGTCATAAGGGTACACTTTGTTTTCACCAAGGCCTCCACTTGAGCTCAAAGCAGTCAGGTTGGGAGCTCATGCTAGAGTCCCTTTGAGGTTTACATGAAAGAAACTCTAGTAGTACTGAGAGATCACATGATAGTCATTCAGATATTAAGAGATTACATGACAGTGATTCTGTTATTGACCTGCACGGCAATGCCCCCCCATAGTAATTTGTAGGTTCCAGTGCCCCAGCTGATGACCGGGTTCCATACAGCGTGGAGGAAGAGGAAGAGAGCACAAACCTCACGGAACAGCCAACTGACAGCAAATTCAAACTTGCTGAAGGGAGGTGGCCCATTCTGTAATGTTCAACACAAATATTAACACTATCAATAATGAAAATCAAACACTAATTACATTACCATGAACAGTACAACTCTGTAAGGGATAATTCTATATTACTCATTTATTGTTATCTTCAAGCTGGAATAATAACTGATTGAGGTAAAATTGTTTGCAGATCACTTTACTCTATCACATGATAAAAATTAGATAGCAGTGAGTCAAGACATCCCTGACTTCATCTCAACCTTGCCCCATCACCTGTCTTATTTATTCAACCTCAACCCAACCATAACTCCACCTTCACTTATCTAACATCTTCCCTGACACACCTCCACTCTCACTTATCCAATACCTACCCTGCCACAGCTTGACCTCCATTTATCCAACATCTACTTAATGCCATTCCTCCTCACCTGTACAATGTTGAGCATGATCCAGTCAGCAAGGGACCATGAGAGGGTGTGGAAGAGGAAGAAGGTGAGGTAGTCAGCATGCAGGAGAACACAGCCAGCCCACGACGCCACCAGCCCCAGCACCATACACTCACTGAATGGTTCCAGCACCAGTGTGTGAGGTACCATCGCTATACGTAACTTGCACCATCTGTTGGTTAAAAAACCATGTTAGTTACTCTCTACTTTATCTGTAGTGTATTTACTTATTTTATACAGTACTTGGTTTTCTCCAATGTCAGAAGAAGTTGGATGGAGCCATGTGGATACCAGTCCAGGATGCAACATAGTACCCCACTCTATCAAACACATTATGGAAGACTGCAATGCACACAACCACACTCTCTGAGGGCACTGTGGGAAAGCACAGCAAAGGCCATGGCCTTCCTCAGGAGCTCAGGGCTGCTCAGCTAGACAGCTTGAGGAACTTCAACAACAACAACAACTGTAATATGCTGGTAGATTCTAGTCCTAAGTTAAATATTATGCTAAGTCAAATTATCATTATACATTCAGGTACTCTATATAAAATATATATAATATATATATATAATAAAGTTGCCTGGTGGTAAATCTTAGTTCAGAATATCACTCCAATAGCTTGAACGAATTAATACATAGTCAGACATCTACAACTGTATTAGTGTATTCCTTAAGGGGAGATTAATTTGTTATTGACTTGGAAGGTCTCTTGACTCCTCCATACTATGCCAGGAAACAGATAACCTTAATGTTACTAAAATGAGGGACCTGTTTTGTGGCATAGTTTGGAGGAATGAGTAGCCTTTCAATTGACCAAAAAGAGAATCTTCCTTTAAACTACAGTAAACTGCAGTCTTATGAAACCAACTTACCTGGTGAGCCTTCGTAGGAAAGTCATAACCCGACAGAGACCAGCGTTTTGCCAGGCAGGCTGTGAAGAGATCCTAATTCCCCAACCCTGATCCTGGATGTATTTGGCGAAGAAGTAGTCCTCAGCCAGGTAGATCCCAAATTTACTGATACCTGTTATAGGGGTACAGGATTAGACTTCTTACTAAGGAGAGTTATACACATGAAATCCTTCCACATACTATACTGACTTTGAACAGACTGGGATGTGATATGTAGGATGCTGAGACAGGAATAACAACAGAAGCAGAAGTACAGTACAACTATATAATCGAGTATGTGTACTGTATATAAAACTATAAGTAGCATTAAAAATTAACTACTTTATGATATGACTAGCAAGTGAGACAAAACTTCCATCCACTATTGTACATACAACTCACTCTCTTCCTGACCCTCCCCTGCCACTACCCCCTCCTCACCTCCAGCTTCATCCAGGACCTTTTTGCGCATAAGACAGGACATGCCAGTGCAACAGTTGACTCCAAGGCCCATTGCATCCAGCAGGCCCAGGAACAGGTACATCCTAGCATGGCTCGTCCCAAAGTACACCTGCCGAAGGAGATTTTATTGTAGGCAGCCTTTAACCACTGGATGAAACAGCAATAAGGAAGAGCAACAGTTTATCTAAAGTATGTTTAGTTTAAGAATGCACATGACACAAACTCAGGAAACATTCACTAATTTTGGTTCTTCACTTAACAACTACTTCTGATGCTAAAAGTGTTGAGAACTATTTCTGACAATTGTATCATCACTTTTAGAATATTCAACTAAAGATTTCAAACCTTACCTTCTCCAGGATGGCAGGCCAGCCCTTGCGGTCACAGCAGAAGGGCATCTGGTGGACAATACCCACATCAGGCGTCATGTAAGACACCATATCACGCAGGGTGTCCTCCTTCATCATCAGGCCCGAGTCCGAGATGAGGAGCAGCTCGTGTTTGGCAGCGAGGTACCCAGGTTGCATATTGTTGATCTTTGGGTTTATTACATCGGCCGCCTTCCCACCTGTCACAAAATGAGTTTCTTTACTTTTGTTGTTGTTGTTACCTCCATCATTATCAGTCTTCAATATCATTTGTAGTTAATAGTTATCACTTGCATCATATTGTTATTTTTACTTGATTTTAAATGCCATTATCATCATCATTTACCAAAAAGTATGCAATATATTCAGTACTGTCATCATCAACAGTAATCAAGTTTCATACCAACCACAATCCCATCACTGTCATCATCACCCCATCAACAACATTACCATCACCACCATCAACACCATTAATATCACCATTATAAATACCACCAGTGCCACCACAGCCAGTATCACCATCACCACATATAAATAATATAAAAGGGTCTCTCTTATCACAGACTTGAGGGTGACCTAAACACTACATGAGAGGATGTGAGAGGGAGCTGACAGGGACTGAACTGGGGCCTAGAGGAGGGTTGATAAGTACTAGACTAGAGAGGAACTTGAAGCTTTACATAAGGTTCACTGTACGGAATGTTAAAGTATTGTTGGTTGATTCAATGACTTGGGGCAAAGAAAGTGTGCCAATTTAAAATGACAGACCACAAACATTAATAAAATAAAACGTAGATTGGTAAAGAATACACCATTTTACCACTGACAGAAGCCAAATGATTATCATGTGTGGACAAGTGAGTTACCAGAGTGAGAAATTTTCATCCTTAAGTTTCAATAGTTTCATTTAAATGATGATCATAAGTAACTATATTCAAGCATAGTATAGAAAGAACATACATAAAGGCAAAAATTAATAAAAAAAAATCCATGAGAGGTATAATATTATAACAAAACAAAGGGTGCCAGTAACAACAATTAATTTTAGGTTAGGTTAAGCTATGTGATCGTAAGTTTGGAAACACTTAACAGCTTATCAACATAAACGGGTAAATTGAGTTCATCGCCTCAAAGGAAGATTCCCACCTGTGAAGTACGAGGCGTCCACATGGGGATGTTTCTTCATGAGCTCCTGTACTATGACAATGCTTGGATCACCTTCCTCCTGGATGCAGAACAGCAGCTCAAACTGGGGATGAGAGACACGGTTCATTTAGCGATGAGGTGTGGCAAAGGGAACATGTGACATAGGAAACCACGAAAGTTATACGAGACAGGAAATGTATAGCAGAAAGGGTGTGCCTAGGGTTGGTTGTGGGTTTGGTGGTAAAGGAGTGTACTGTAGCTAGCTGGTGGGGTCAATGGGAATGGCTTACAAAATTGTATAGGAAGGAAAAAGAGGCATGACAGGAAGTGCAGTGACAGAAGAGGGAAATGAATGACTGAATGGTAGGTAACAGGGAGGTAAGGTAAAGAAAGAAGTGGTGTATCATAGCAGAATGGTGGGTTAGATTGTATAATGTAGCAAAATGGGTATAGTATTAAGGGGTGGAGTGGGATAAATAATAGAGAATGGTGAGTTAAGTGGTGAATGGTAAGGATAATGGTGGTGTATTTGCAAGAATGTGTAGAGTAGTGAGGAGAGTGTGTAGCAACGAATGTAGAGTAGTCATGCGTGAGGAGAGTGTGTAGCAACGAGAGAGGGAGTGCAACAACCAAGGGTAAGACAGGAAATGAGCATAAACCACTTAGGAAGGAATTAAAGATATCCAAGAAGCAGAAAGAGAGACAGACAGACAGACAGAGAGAGAGAGAGAGAGAGAGAGAGAGAGAGAGAGAGACAGACAGACAGACAGACACAGACAGACAGACAGACAGACAGAGAGAGAGAGAGAGAGAGAGAGACAGACAGACAGACAGACAGACAGACAGACAGAGAGAGAGAGAGAGAGAGAGAGAGAGAGAGAGAGAGAGAGAGAGAGAGAATGGGGACTAGAGGCAAGGCAAGGTATGGGGTGTGGCAGACGTGTAAGGTCGGATGGCAGTAAGGTAGGATGGAAGGGTGATGAGAAATAAATTAGACTTAATGGAATACTGAATCCGTCTCTCTCTCTCTCTCTCTCTCTCTCTCTCTCTCTCTCTCTCTCTCTCTCTCTCATTTCTTTCTTCCAGTCTTTCACCACTTTTCTCTCCCTGTTTCTCTTTCCTCTCTTCCTCTCTCCGTTTCTGATTCCTCTCTTCCTTTTCCTTTGTATTTCCTTTGCCTCTCATGTTTCTTCCTTCTATCTAACTTACTCTCTTTCTCTTTTTCGTTTTTCTACTGTCTGTCTTCACTCTCCATTTTCCTCTCTCTCTCTCTCTCTCTCTCTCTCTCTCTCTCTCTCTCACAAACACTCTTATATTAGTCTGTCTCATTCTCCTTCCTTTAATTAATCACCTCCTTGGCTATTATCTCTCTCATTCCTCCTCTTTTTTTATCTCCTCCACATTTTAATTCCTTTTCCATCTCTTCTCTTCTTTTTACTCCACCTCCTCGTCTATACCTCTCCCCTTACCTAATCCCTCTCCTGACAGACTTCTTCCCTCCTCCCACCTGAACATGTGGTATTAGATGGCAACATAAGGGGAGACAAGAGAGGGAAGGGGAGATGATAGATAGGGGAGGGGGAGATGATAGATAGGGGAGGGAGAGAGAGGGAAGGGAAGGGGGGACGAGGGAAGGGGAGGGGAGATGATAGATTGGGGAGGGAGAGAGGGAAGGAAGAAGGGGAGGGAAGGGAAGGGGGGACAAGAGAGGGAAGGGGAGGGGAGACGATAGATTGGGGAGGGAGAGAGGGAAGGAAGAAGGGGAGGGAAGGGAAGGGGAGACAAGAAAGGGAAGGGGAGGGAAGGGGACCCTGTGATCGTTTATAAGACCTGTTGGCTTCTGATTCTTCCTGACATATGCCACGAAACAAAAAAGATCCTTCAATTAATGTAGGTAGGTGTGTGTGTTTCGTGGCAATGTTTGAAAGACTCGCTAACCTCCAATTTTCTGACTGCATCACGGCGGTCCTTAAAGTAAACAAACATAAAACGAACCAAGACTGAAGAAATACTAGAAAAAGAAGATAAGGATGTAAGAGGAAATGTTACAGGGTTACATTGTGATGATGGTGGTGATGGGGGGAGGGGGTTGAGGGGAGGGTGTTGAGGGGAGGGTGTTGAGGGGAGGGTGTTGGGGGGAGGAGGAAGGGGGAATCATAGTGAGGGACCTTGTAATATTATTTTTGTGTGTTACGATCCCAACCGGTTTCGATATAACAACCTACCGTACTAACCTACCCCCCCCCCTCACCCCTATACCGGCTACTCCCCCCCTTACCCCCTCACCCCTATACCAGCTACTCCCCCCTACCAACCTACCCCCCTCACCCCTATACCATCTACTCCCCCTTTCCTTCATACCCCCTCGCCCCTATACCGGCTATTCCCCCCTACCAACCTACCCCCCCAACCCCTATACCGGCTACTCCCCCTTACCAACCTATTCCCCCTTTCCTTCATACCCCCTCACCCCTATACCCGCTACTCCCCCCCCCCCCACCTGAACACTTAGCCATCCAGTTACATACTCCCTTATCCCTATAATTGCTCTCCTTTCCCCCCCCCCCCACACACACACACACATACCCACAAAAACCCACCCAGCTTCCTACATTCCAGTTTAACGCCAGACCATTGCTGTGACCATTCTAAAAAATTTATCTCGTCTTTTTACATAATAAATACACATATTCATTCAGGTTATCCCACGTGAAAAAAAAAGTTAGCAGGAATCTTACAGTACAATGATTTAAGGACCCTGTGATCATATATGGGAATTGTAGGCTTCTGCTGATTCCACCTGACTATGCCACGATACATGCTCCTTCCCAATAGGTGTGTGTGTGTTTCGTGGCAATATTAGAAGGACTATTTTACCTCCAATTATCTGACTATAACAAGGGATTCCTTAAACACGCTGCCTGTTTTCTTACCAACCTGCCAATTACCTACTAACCTACCTACCTACCTACCTACTAACCAACCTACCTACCTACCTACTAACCAACCTACCTACCTACCTACCTACTAACCTACCTACCTACCTACCTACTAACCAACCTACCTACCTACCTACTAACCAACCTACCTACCTACCTACTAACCAACCTACCTACCTACCTACTAACCTACCTACCTACCTATGGCTATTCAAAGGTATAGTATTATCAATCAACGTTCCTACCCACCTGACCTGCTCGTTACTTGGTGAATGCTATAACCTTCCCTCTTACCCACTAACCTAAATCTATTTATATGTGTACACTCACTGTTAATGGGACCCCGTGATGTAGTCAGAAAATTGGAGGTTAGTGAGGCCTTCAAAACATTGCCACGAAACTCTACCCATATTGAGGGAGCTTGTTTCGTGGCACAGTCAGGAGGAATCAGAAGCCACCAAGTCTCATCATACACATTTTACTACATTGGAGTGTCATGATTCCTCCAAAGTATGCCGCCAGGAAACAGGACAATCAATATAAACAAAAATAATGGTGTTCTTTCTGTTGCTTGGAATAGTTTGGAGGAATCGGTTGCTCCAGATTTACCAACACTGCACAAATTCCACCTTAAAGGGCCATTACAGTGTTGATATATCTGGAGCAACCAAACCATTCCAAGCAACACGACATTATTATTATTTATTGTCCATCTGGTGCTTCTGTTTCCTGGCATATACTATGGAGGAATCAAGGCACTCCAATGTACAGCCGGCAGCAAAAATTCGCGTCCATCTTATGTATTTAATATTGCTAATATGACCAGATAGTTGCATTCTGAACCAGTTTTTATTCTAACAACATACGTAATTTGCCATATGAGAACTATATCTGTCATGTCTTTATTAAAATTGTACTACATCATCACTATAGCTAATACATACGCAGGTGGAAGTGAAGCGAACTTATGCTACCGACTGTACCAAGAGTATACTTATTAATTATACCCTTGAATATTCCGTCTCACATCTCCCTCCTTTTTTATCATCATTCCCTCTCACTCCTTCACCAAACTCATTCTCATTCTCACTTTCATTTCCTATCAAACAACCTTTATCATCTTACTTTCCCTCTTCCTTCTCCTCCTCCTCTCCCTGTCCCCCTTCCCTGCCTGCCTGCCTGCCTGCATCCCCTGTCAAGTCTGGCGTCACACAGCTCTAATCTCTCTCTCTCTCTCTCTCTCTCTCTCTCTCTCTCTCTCTCTCTCTCTCTCTCTCTCTCTCTCTCTCTACATTCAATCCCTTTCCTACTCCACCTTTTCCTGTCTCTCCCAGCTTCCTCTCTCCTCACTCCCTCATCCTTTCCTTCCTCTTTGGTTTCACTCAACTTCCCCTATTTTTATTATTATTATTATTATTATTATTATAATCATCATCATCCTCCCTTCCTTCCTTTCCTTTCCTCCTCTCCCCTCCCCTCCCTGCAACAACTCGTGATCTTGATCCCACTCCCTCCCTCTCCTCCCTCCCTCCCACTCGTAATCCCGTCCAGTGAGCTCTCCTTCCTCTCCCCTCCCTCCCTCCCTCCCTCCCTCCCATCCATCCATCCATCCCTGTCAGAGTATCAAGGGAATAGGAAAACTAGAAAGAGGGTCAGTAGTGAAGGCAGCCTGAGTGATATAGTGTGATGTGGTACAGTATATATATATATATGTATGTGTATGTGTGTGTGTGTGTGTGTGTGTGTGTGTGTGTGTGTGTGTATGTGTATGTGTATGTGTGTGTGTGTGTGTGTGTGTGTGTGTGTGTGTGAAAGGTAGGTATAGTGGGTGAATATATTATGTGTAATTATAGTGTGTGAGAAAGATAAATGACTGAGGTGGCCTACAGTACTGATCATAGAGTATTATAGCCTATGGGTATACAGTAAATGGGTTTGTTTTAGTCTATGTTTATGTTGTCCTTGGGGGGAACCTTATTTGTATTACTTTATTTGTATACCTATAGACGTGCCAAGACTCTTTCTTCCCTTCACTATTCCTTATGTTCTATTCCTTTATTTCCATCTTTGTATTCCTTATTTTTCTACTTATCATCCAACCCCTTTCCAATTTCCTTCCTTCTCTCCTCAATTATTCCTCCTTCTCCTCTCAGCTTCCTTCCTCTTCTCTCCTTTATCACTTCTTCCTCCCCTCCTCCTCCTCCTTTATCACTTCTTCCTCCCCTCCTCTTCCTCCTCTTCCACATTCCTCCCCTCCTCCTCCTTTATCACTTCTTTCTCCTCTTCCACATTCCTCCCTCTCCCCGTGTGTTCTATACCTAATCTGGACTCATGGTGGGGACAGAGAGTGACAACGGGTACAGTGACGTGAAGAAAGATCTACACTATGAAGACAGATCAACACTATACGGTACAGTGTGATTGACCTTGGTGTATGAAAGGGTATTGTTGGTAATTATTCTGGTCATCTTATCCCCCCCACCCCCCACACACACACACATACATACAGTACACACACACGTTTACCCACACATAACCACAAACACAAAGACTCAGCCCCCCCCCCTCTCTCTCTCTCTAATCAAGAAAAGGAGAATACAAAACAAAACAAAAACAAAGATGGTGTAAATATGATACTGCACTTTATCAACTTAATAATAATACTCGTCTTAAATTTCCATCTTTATATCTCCTGTCTTCCCTTTTCTTCCCTCCCTCCCTCATTTATTTTCCTCTTTACCCTCTCCTGTCTTCCCTTTTCTTCCCTACCTTCCCCCCCCTTCCTCATTTATCTATTTTCCTCGTTACACTCTCCTTTCTTCCCTTTTCTTCCCTCCCTCCTTCTCTTCCTCATTTCTTTTCTTCGTTACTCTCCTCCTATTCCTTCACTCCCTCACTTACGAACCTCATTAATCTTTGTTTATCCTATCACCAACATTTCCTCTCCTCACAACTTGTTAATGTGTTTGTTTGTATGTCTAATTTAACACTGAACGCCTTTTTGCCTCTCTGTGTGTCTATTTCTGTTGGCTTATTACATTTATCATTCTATCTATGCATCATTCATTCGTATGTCTGCCTGTCTCTCTCTATGTACAGTACTTACCTATCTATCTATCTATCTGTCTGCCTATCTGTTTGTCTGCATTATAGTTTTTAGCCGCTCCGATCCAGTCATTCAGTCAGTCTCAGTCTCAGTCTCTCTCTCTCTCTCCTGAACATTTACTATATACAATGTCTCTCTCTCTCTCTCTCTCTCTCTCTCTCTCTCTCTCTCTCTCTCTCTCTCACACACACACACACACACACACACACACACACACACAGTCAGCAGTATGGTTGGCGCCGTCCTCTCTACGAGTAACGCTGCTATATCTAATTTAAGTTTTTTGGTCCACCCATCCCCCTCCTCCATGCAGCCCCTACTCTTCCGTCCACCCCTTCTCTCATCCCTCCCTCCCCCTCCTCCTTACTCCCCTTATCCTTCCCATCCCCTACTCTTCCGCTGGTCCCTTCCCTTCCCTCCTCTCTCCCCTCATCCCATCCCCTACTCTTCCGCTGGTCCCTTCCCTTCCCTCCTCTCTCCCCTCATCTCATCCCCTACTCTTCCGCTGGTCCCTTCCCTTCTCTCATCTCTCCCCTCCCCTTCCTTCCTCTCTCCCTTCATCCTCCCCTCTCCTCCTCTCTCCCCTACTCTTCCCCTCATCCCTCCCCTCTCCCCTCCCCTCCCACGTCTTACTTACTTATATTTTCTGCCAAGAATTTCAACAGATGACTGGCGGCTGACCAGAGGAAGGAGAGGTGAAGAGGAGAGAGGATATGCAAGGAAAAAAGGGGTGGGATGAAAGGAAGGAAGGAACGAAGGAAGGGAGAAGAAGTGTGGATGCATGAGAGAGAGAGAGAGAGAGAGAGAGAGAGAGAGAGAGAGAGAGAGAGAGAGAGAGAGAGAGAGAATGATGGATGACAGGAATACGATTGAGTGAGCGGTGACAGTACTCGGGAAGGAAGGGTGAGAAGTGATAGGCGGAGGGAGGGAGGGAGAGGGGACAGTGAGAGGTGAGGGAGGGAAGGAGAGGGGACAGTGAGAGGTGAGGGAGGGAAGGAGAGGGAACAGTGAGAGGTGAGGGAGGGAGGGTGGGAGAGGGGACAGTGAGAGGTGAGGGAGGGAAGGAGAGGTGACAGTGAGAGGTGAGGGAGGGAGGGTGGGAGAGGGGACAGTGAGAGGTGAGGGAGGGAGGGTGGGGAGAGGGGACAGTGAGAGGTGAGGGAGGGATGGAGAGAAGTGATAGGCGGAGGGAGGGAGAGAGGGAGGGATGGAGAGAAGTGATAGGCGGAGGAAGGGAGAGAGGGAGGGATGGAGAGAAGTGATAGGCGGAGGGAGGGAGAGAGGGAGGGATGGAGAGAAGTGATAGGCGGAGAGAGGGAGGGAGGGAGAGGGAATAGTCAGATGTGAGGGAGGGAAAGAGAGGGGACAGTGAGAGGTGAGAAAAGAAAAGTAGGTGTGAAAAAAAAGGAGATAAAGTTGGGAAAGAGGAATAATATGCAAGGGTAGATAGAATGTGTGAAAGACGGAACAGAAACGAGAGGAAAGAAAAAGAAGAGAGGAAAGAAAGAGAAGAAGATAAAGAAAGAAAAGAGGAGGAAGAAAAAGAAGAGAGGAAAGAAGAGAAGAAGATAAAGAAAGGAAAGAGGAGGAAGAAAGAGAAGAGGAGGAAGAAAGAGAAGAGGAGGAAGAAAGAGAAGAGGAGGAAGAAAGAGAAGAGGAGGAAGAAAGAGAAGAGGAGGAAGAAAGAGAAGAGGAGAAAGAAAAAGAAGAGAGGAAAGAAAGAGAAGATAAAGAAAGAAAAGAGGACGAAGATTGAGAGAAACACCGAGTAACTGTATATAAAATAACGATACAAAAGGGAAAGAGACGTAATGAAAAAAGAAAAAAAAAAAAATACAAAGTTTGGTTGGATAAAGTTCACATGTCTTCATCCTAACACGATTTTACAATAATTATCACCAACCAACAAACCAACCAACCAACCAAACAGTCCTTCTCTTACAGGTAACATTTTAGTGATTACATAATATTTTAGGTGTGTTCTATTAAGCCTTAAGGACCCTGTGATCGCTTACGAAACACTGTAGGCTTCAGGTTCCTTCTGACTATGCAACGAAACAAGCTCCTTCTATATAGGTGTGTGTGTGTGTGTGTGTGTTTGTTTCGAGGCAATATTTGAAGGACTCGTTTACTTCCAATTTTCTGGCTACAACACACACAGGGTCCCTTAGCACCAGTTTAGATAATATAGAGAGAGACCTTGTGTATAAAATTATAATATAAGGTTGTATTTTTTTTTATCTTGACTTCTGTCTATCTCTGTGGTCTATAATATTATACACAGATGGGTAATACTACTGTTGCTGTATTATTTATAAGTTTGTGGGTTTTAGATGCAATTGATTCCTCTAAACTATTATGCCACAAGACAACGTTGGGGTCCATGGAATTTTGTTTCGTGTAGAAGTTTGTATGAATCAGTCACTTACAGCATTCAGTATTATCCAAAGTCTCACAATTATCATATCTAAATTGGTTCTAAAGTGTAGAAAAACTCTCTCTCACACACACACACACACACACACACACACACACACACACACACACACACACACACACACACACACACACACACACACACACTACGTATATAATCACTATAGTTACGAAACCCACAAAAAAACAAAAACAAAACTGGTTAGTGATACAAGACAGTGCTACTAAAAAAAAAAAAAAAAAAAAAAGGTGATTGTGAAAAGTGGCCCCTGTCCCTCTCATCTCCCACGTCTTAAATTATCCACCAAAAAAATATCTAGCCACACGTAACTGGTTGATATATAACTAGTTGTCCAGCACCAGGTATGAGAGAGAGAGAGAGGGGGCAGGCATCCTATGGTGGAATGACATGAGTTGCGTCTAGAATCTTAGCCTTTTTTTTTTTTTACTGCCACTTTAATTTATTCTAGGAGAGGGGGGGGAGGGGGAGGGGGGGAGGGAGGGAGGGAGGGAGAGAGAGAGAGAGAGAGAGAGAGAGAGAGAGAGAGTACTACAAGCGGCAAATAATATAGTTAAGAATACTCATAATTACTCTCCTCCTCCTCCTCCTCCTCTTTCTCTCATCCATTTCTTCCTCCTTCTCTTCTCTGCATCACTTTCCATCCATCTATTCTTCCTCCTACTCTTCTTGCCTCACTTCCATCCATCTATCTCTTCCTCCTCCTCTCATTTTCATCACTTTCCTTCCATCTATTCTTCTCCTACTCTTCTTGCCTCACTTCCATCCATCTATCTCTTCCTCCTCCTCTCATTTTCATCACTTTCCTTCCATCTATTCTTCCTCCTACTCTTCTTGCCTCACTTCCATCCATCTATCTCTTCCTCCTCCTCTCATTTTCATCACTTTCCTTCCATCTATTCTTCCTCCTACTCTTCTTACCTCACTTCCATCCACCTCTATCTCCTCCTCCTCCTCTCATTTTCATCACTTTCCTTCCATCTATTCTTCCTCCTACTCTTCTTGCCTCACTTCCATCCATCTCTATCTCCTCCTCCTCCTCATCCATCTTCCCTTCCCGCCCCTCTTGGTTCCATTGGCTTCTCTTTACTCCCATCCATCTCTCCTTCCTCTCTGCCACCTCTCACTCGTAGCTCCTATTCCCCTTCTCTCGATTCATTTCTCCATAAACACTTCTCTCCTCCTCTCCATTCATCACACAGCACTTTCATCTCCACTATTTCTTCCTCCTTTTCCTCCTCTTCTCTACTCTCTCCTCCTTCCCCTTTCCCTCCCTCTTCCATCTCGGCTTTCCTCTTCTCCAACCAGCAACTACTCCTCCATTCCAGTGCCAGTGTGAGGGATGCCAACCAAAGAGTGCCAAGGGAGACAGACCCCATGGCGCCAAACAGTATATACCCTAACCCGCCAAAAGTTGCTCAAAGGAAAAATGCGCCAAAGAATTCCAGAGAGAGAGAGAGAGAGAGAGAGAGAGAGGGAAAGACATGCATGCCATTGTACCACGTGGTGTAAACATTGCCAGCAGGTCTCTTGATGTTAGAGCTGGTGGTGCCGAGGTGCAAATGTGTGCCCAGGTGAGAGAGTGTGTGGGGTTGTGAGAGTGTGTGGGGTTGTGAGAGTGTGGGGGTTGGGAGTGTGTGTGTGGGTTGTGAGAGGTGTGGGCTTGAAAGAGTGGGTATGGGTTTCTATAAGTTAATAATGGTGAGTTAAGGGGGAAGTTCAGTGTTGGTAAATCAAAAGTAAA
>JAWQEG010005362.1:0-2500 GCA_033782935.1 Petrolisthes cinctipes
TTACCACCAACACTGTACTATCTATCCCCTTAATTAAAGTGGTAATTATTCTTTTTTGGTACATTAATTGGAGTGCCTTGATTCCTCCAAAGTATGTGCTAGGAAACAGGACCAGACGTGCAAAAATAATGGTGTTCTGTTGCTTGGAATAATAGTTTGGAAGATTCAGTTGCTCCAGAATTACGAATAATACAAAATTTCCCATTAATTAAGGACCCTGTGATTGTGTATGAAAATTGGAGGCTTTTGATTTCCCCTGACCATGCCAACGAAACAAGCTTCTTCCCGATAAGTGGTGTTTCGTGGCAATATTCGAAGGACTCATTTATCTCCAATTTTCTGATTACATTACGGAGCCCCTTAAAAAGATATATATAAGTGCCTCATTATTATTCAAATGCATATAAAGAGAAATTGTTATATCATTACCTACATAAAGAAAGAGCCTAAGTAATTTTTCGTCGATTTCTGAATTTCTGCCTAAATTATAATATATCATAGTATTTAAATATTATGAATACAACAAATAACTTAGGCAAATTGTTTATATAAAATTAGGATATTGTAATTTATTAATCAAATGCATATAAAGAGAAATTGTTTTATTTATCATTACCTACATAAATTTTTCGTCGATTTCTGACTTTCTGCACAAATTATTAGATATCATAGTATTTAAATAACATGAATACAACGAATAACTAATGCAGCTTGCTTATATGAAAATTACGATATTGTAATTTTCCTCATATACACACATATAATAATAACAAATCATCCAACAACAACATATATAGATTAAAATTACGAGGAAGGTGAATGTCGTATATAGATGGATAGCAGGTGAAAATTTATTGTCCTACTGTTGTTTTGACTTGAGAGTGTTGAGATTTATTGTGATGCCCCTTAACGTTTTATCGTATATCATCACACACACACACACACACACACACATCACACACACACACACACACACACACACACACACACACACACACACACACACACACACACACACACACATACACACACACACACACACATACACACACACACACACACACACACACACACACACACACACACACACACACACACACACACACACACACACAACGTATTCTGACAACTATATATACGACTTTGGACCGTCCTTAAGGTGGTAATTCTTTTTTTTTTTTTTTTTGGTTACATTGGAGTGCCTTGTTGATTCCTCCAAAGTATGCTGGAAAACAGGACCAGAAGAGCCCAAAGTAATGGTGTTCTGTTGCTTGGAATAGTTTGGAGGATTCATTTGCCCTGTGATGTAGTCAGAAAATTGGGGGTAAACGAGTCCTTCAAATATTGCCACGAAACATCCCCTATATGGAAGGAGCTTGCTTGTTTCGTGGCATAGTCAGAAGGAATCAGAAGCCTCCAATTCTCATTTACGGTCACAGGGTCCTTAAGGGGGGGGGGGGTGATGTGTTGGTAAATCTGGATCATCTGAAGTCTCCAAAAAATTCCAAGCAACAGACAACTATTATTTTTGTTTTATCTAGTTCTGTTTCCTTGCAGACTTTGGAGGAATCAAGGCACTCCAATGTACCAAAAGTGTAATTAATGATACAGTGTTGGTATAAAAATTTGGATCATCTGAATTCTCAAAAAAAATTCCAAGCAACAGACAACCATTATTTTTTGTTCATCTAGTCCTTTTTCCTGGCAGACTTTGGAGGAATCAAAAGTGTACGTGGTGATTCAGTGTTGTAAAATCTTTAGGAACTGTATTTTCCAAAGTATTCCAAGCAACAGGCCAAAACAAACACCACACGACACCCCCCCTTAAACAAACACCACACGACCCCCTTAAACAAACACCACACTACCCCCTTAAACAAACACCCCCCCCTTAAGGGTGTGGTGTTTGTTTAAGGGGGTAGTGTGGTGTTTGTTTAAGGGGGTAGTGTGGTGTTTGTTTAGGGGGGGGGGTGTTTGTTTAAGGGTGTGGTGTGATGTTTGTTTAAGGGTGTGGTGTTGTTTAAGGGGGTCGTGTGATGTTTGTTTAAGGGTGTGGTGTGGTGTTTGTTTAAGGGGGGGGTGGTGTGGTGTTTGTTTAATGGGGTCGTGTGGTGTTTGTTTAAACAAACACCACACACCCCGTAACAAACACACACCACCCCTTAAACAAACACCACACCACACCCTTAAACAACACCACACCACACCCTTAAAACACACACACCTAACACCACCACACCTTAAACAAACACCACCCCCCCCCTTAACAAACACCACCACACCCTTAAACAAACCACACCACACCCTTAAACAAACACCACACCACACCCTTAAACAACACACACCACGACCTTAACACACACCACCCCTTAACAAACACCACACCACCACCCCCTTAAACAAACACACACCACCCCCTTAAACAACACCACACCACCCCTTAACAAACACCACACCACCCCCTTAAACAAACACCACACCACCACCCCTTAAACAACAC
>JAWQEG010005362.1:5000-7500 GCA_033782935.1 Petrolisthes cinctipes
TGTGTGTGTGTGCGTGAATTATGGCAAGCACAGGCCGTGGGTGTAAGCAAACATAGAAGACATATTCTGCGTGTATTGCGTCTAAAAAAGAAAGAAAATATCAGTGTAGAGGGACGAGGGGAGGGGTGAAGGGGGGGATGTGCTAACCCAGTGCTCTCAGACAACAACAGACTGGGGGCTGCGAGAGTGAGACTATAATAGTAGGGGTGCTGAGTGCAGAATGAGTTGAACTAAATCTCCATAACTTTAGTCAAGGACTCCCCTTCCACCTCATCCGGATCTAATTGTGAATGGGGATGTGATAAAAAACTGTTCATCTTTAAAGTTGTTGGGTGTCACTTTAGACTCCAAACTGACGTTTGAGGAACACTTGCGTTCTGTTGCTTCCTCAATCTCACAAAGGGTTGGTCTGATTAGCAAATGTCGTCGTTTATATTCTGCTGATGATGTTGTTAGAAATTCCTTTTATTCTTTTCTGTTACCTCATTTTGAGTATTGTCATTCTGTGTGGCTTTCTGCCTCCCAATCCCACCTCAAAGCTTCTAGACAGAGCTTTTAGTCAGATTCGGTTTTTTGCTGCCGGACTTGTGATTGAATATTAGACATCGTCGAATGGTGGGCGCTTCTTACTCATCTCTATAAAAAAAATTACAACGCCGATCACCCTTTGTACTGCCTATTGCCTGATCCATTGATTAGATCACACATTACACGATACTCTAGTGAGCTTAATGACCGTTCATTTGCTGCAAGGCAATTTAATACGTCTCAGTACTCTCGAACTTTTTTCATCACCTCTGTTGGGTGGTGGAATTCTCTGCCTGATGATATTGTACATTCGCCTAATTGCGAGATATTCAAAAGACGTGTCAACTTCTTTTCTTCTACGTTCGTAGTATCTATACAGTTTCTTCTGTTTCACATCGGTGATGTGCCGCTCGCTGGGCCCTGTGTGGTTCTTAGGTTGGACTCAAATCTTAACCTTCCAGCGGGTCGCCTTCATTGATTGTCATAATAATAATAATAATAATAATAATAATAATAATAAAAAGTACAATAACCTGCCGTCAAAGTATATATCATAAGGTGCCCTGAGGTGTCCATTCTCCACAGCAGCAAGTGTATCACAGCATTATAAAATGGAATGTACAGCCACAATCAATTATCCACCGACACTTTCCTTCCATTGTAGTAAATATCTTGGTAATAAAGAATAACACGTGTATGATTTTTTGCAGCACTTTATAGTAGTAATTGAGGGGGTTGAGTTGACGTAAGGTGTTGTTGTATGATTATATTTTGATATGATACTGATTTATTTGCACGATGGAAGGAAAGTGTCAGTGGTTATTTGATTGTGGCTGTACAGTACATTAATTAAGGGATGAATCTGTTGTTTGTTGGTTAGTGAGTCCTCCAAATTATGCCACGAAACAGATCCCCTATATATAGTAACACTGGAGTCGTCTGTTTCCTGGCATAGTTTGGAGGGATCGGTAGCCCTCCAATTTACCAACAAGAGATTTTCCCTTAAGTAAGTCTGTGTTAGGATAATTCTTTGGTGTCACTTATTTGTTGACGCCCTTTTTTTACAAGCAAATAAGCAGACAGGAAGGCAAGTTTACAAATAGGCAAGCAGGCAAGGAGGGTGATAAAACAGGTGAGCAGACAAGAAAGTAGACAGGTAGACAAGTAAACTAATAGACAGTGAGGGAAGGAGAGAGACAGAAATAGGCAAGAAATAAGTAGATAGGAAGGCAGATAGACAGGCAGGCAGACAGGCAGATATGAAGGAAGGTAGGCAGATAGACAAGCAGATAGGTAGGAAGGCAGATAGGTAGGAAAGCAGATAGGCACGAAGGAAGGTAGGCAGGCAGGCAGAGAACGAAGGAAGCAGGCCACAACTTGAGCAGGTCAGCCTTGTCTCAGAATTGTTTATGAAGTTGGGGCATGAAAAATGTGGATTGTGGGAGTGATGACGTGTAGGAGATTGGGTCTGTGTGTGTGTGTGTGTGTGTGTGTGTGTGTGTGTGTCAGTGAGTGTGTGTGTGTGTCAGTAAGTTTGTATGTGTGTGTGTGTGTGTGTGTGTGTATGTGTGTGTGTGTGTGTTTGTGTGTGTGTGTGTGTGTGTGTGTGTGTGTGTGTATGTGTGTGTGTGTGTTTGTGTGTGTATTTGTGTGTGTGTGTGTGTGTGTGTTTGTGTGTGTGTGTGTGTCAGTAAGTTTGTATGTGTGTGTGTGTGTGTGTGTGTATTGGTACTACAGAAAACAAACACCTTATATTTCAGAATTTTGGCAATCAAATCAAAGAAATGAAAGAAGGAAGGAAAAGAGAAACAGAAATAATGAGGAAGAGAAGGAAATGAAATAGGAGATGAAGGAAGGAAGGAAATAATGAAGGAAGGAAGAAAGAAAGGAAATAATGAAGGAAGGAAATAATGAAGGAAGGAAGAAAGGAAGGAAGGAAGGAAGGAAGGAAGAAAGGAAGGAAATAATGAAG